>CAUYSK010067026.1:0-90378 GCA_963575035.1 Avahi laniger
GACAGCTAAAAATATATAGAAAAAATTACCTGGGCATGGTGGCGCATGCCTGTAGTCCCAGCTACTTGGGAGGCTGAGGCAGTAGGACTGCTTGAGCCCAGGAGTCTGAGGTTGCTGTGAGCTAGGCTGACACCACGGCACTCACTCTAGCCAGGGCGACAGAGTGAGACTCTGTCTCAAAAAAAAAAAAAAAAAAATTAAATGAAGTATGCAAAATACCTAAATAGTAAGAAAATAGGAGCTACGACTATAATTATTATTATAACATAATTTTTTAAAGCATAGTACTAAGTGAATGCTCTAGTTCATGGTACAAAAATAACCTTGAATTCTAGCCCTTTCCTCATTTTTCTTTCTGGCGATAGTAACAGTGAATATCGGTCAAGAGAGTCACTAGACAGACACTACTCATAGGCCAATTCACCAAAACAACCAAAAATTGTCATCAAAACTTTGTCTTACTCATGATAGGGCTAATGCAATGTTTTCTAATTTTAAAGGCTTAGACTCCTAATTTGGAGCAATTAAAATATTTCCTGGGAATAAATGTTAATAAATCTTTAAGAAATATGTAGAAAAAATTAAAAATAACAAAAGTAAAATCAAAACACCCAAGATTTATGCATTGAATGAAAGCATGTTTGAGGGAAACATAGTACAGAGATTTGGAGATTTTTATTTTTTTTTGAAAAATCAAATAAGTTTACATTTAAAAGGCTGTTGAGAATCTATTTGCGTTTACATAAAAGAATCAACTTTTGAATAGCTACATAGGAATATAAGGGAACCAAGGACCAAGTAGAAAATGTACAAGCATGAGCTCATTTGCTTTTCTTTCTATACTCAATTTTAACACCATAGAATGAAAATAAATTTTGAAATGATATTTGACATCCCATACCAAATTCCTTCAGCTTTTTGATGAGTCTTCCATTACTTCAATTACCAAGCCATATGGTTTAAGAAATATGTTCTCTAACAAAAATAATTCCCACCTACCCAACCCTCTTACATTCTCTCTCTCTCTCTCTCCCCCCCCCACCGAATACCTTATTTTCATTATATCACCAGTCATGCCGATGTTATTTTCAATTTAATTTTTTATATGTTCTCCATTAAAGTATAAGCTCCTGGATGTCAAAAGCCATGCATTTCTTTGTTACTCCTATAGGTCTAAATGCCCAGCAGAGTCTCTGACACACAGAAGACAGTCAAACACTCTCTGAGGAGGAAGGGAGGTGGAGAGATAAGGAATACAAGGAAGAATAAAAGAGAAGAAAGGAAAAAAAAGACAAATGAAAAAGAGGGTGAAGTAAAAAAGAGGGCAAAGGAAAAGCAAAGAATGGCGGGGTGGAGAGGGGCGGGTGGCTGGAAGAGAAATAACTCAAGTCCTGTCCAATGTACGGACAGATTTACTAGTTCCTTGTGAGTCACCATTACCACTGGCTTTTTTTTTTTTTTTAACAATCCAAACTTTCTTAGTGCTGCCATCCTATCTCAATTGTCTGTCAAGTTACACCGTGAAACCATTTTTTTTCCTCCATGTGCTATTAGTTCTAAGCTATTGTTGTAGCAGAATTTACTAAAGGTTGGCTGAGGCAGAGGAGAATTCTTTTTTACGGTAGAAACCCCTCAGAGTGAATATTACATTTCACTGTTCCTACAAATTGATGGGTATTTCCAACTCAGAGAATTTATCCATCGACACTGAAATTTTTTTCTCTCTTTCCCATCCCCTCAATATCTTTCCTCTCCTTGTTCCCAGAAAATGCCACCTGTTCCTCAACCTAGGTTGTCATGCAGAATAATTTAGACCTTCTCTCTCCTAGTCCAGCTCCTATATTCATTTTTCTTCTTGCTGCAAGTGTACCGCTTACTTGCTCATTATTTATTTATGCCTTGCCTTATACTACAACAGATTGCTTGTATTACAGGATCAATCACAATAAAAAGAAAAGAAAATGTAGATACAGTATGAACACAGGATTACGATTAATCCAGTTCTGTTCAGCTGGAGTCGAAAATGGGAACAGAGTACTTGAGTTAAAATAAAATATCAGAGCAAGGGAAGGTATACATAATATTAGAATGTGAACTCTAGACCTGGACTGAGAAATAAATACAACACCAAAAACCATACTTAGAATAAGTCTTTAGACTCTTGATTAACCTGAACATTTGGCTCTGAGCTTCCAGGCAGCCAAAATTAAAAGAGAAACATGGCTGGTTTTATCATTCTTACAATCCACACACAGTAAACATACCAACCCCTGGAGGAGAAATAAAACTTTGCCTAGCACTTAACTCTAAAGTAGCATTTCATGGGCACAAATACTAAGAAATGACATACTGAGGGCTTGGAAATCAACAAGATTCCAGATCTAAACTAATAAACTCGTAAATAAGGATGACTGGAGAGCTAATGGAAAGTACAAGGCTGTTTGATATGAGGATGGGAGAATAAGCAGAAAAGTGGTAGGTACTTGGAGAAGAAGAGATTGAATGATGAGAAGTCAGTGTTTTCTTTCAGCCTCTTTGGGATCCCTCCAAGCCCCAACCTTTCTCATGCTCCAGCTTTCTGGCCAGATTCGCTTGTATTTACACCCTGGAGAGAGGGTGACTGTAGCTTCCTCACTGAGCCACACTCACAAATATTGGAACCAGGGACAGACAGAGCTCTGGGCTAGAACTTTAATATGCCACTCACTGAAATAGCTATTTCCCTTAATGGTCTTTATCCAAAGAATAGCCCAGGGAAGGTGACATTGGCTATTAACCTATTCTGAGTGTGGGAGGCCCACACAAATGATGCCTGAATTGTTCCTCAAGAACAATTTGGGTGTGAATAGAAACTGCAAAATACACTCTGTCACCCACGAATAAAAAATCCCCATTGTACATGCAGAAGTTATTCTTCAAGTTTCCTTAGTTAAGAAAGCAAGCTTATAACCATGAGTAGATATATATTAGGGTGATTTTTCAAACCAGTAAAACGAAAGTAACAGGCTTTACAGTGATTGTGTTTATTAAATTGCTCAGCATGACATTGTTAATAGTCTCAGAAAAACAATTTGGGTGTGCAAAGTGACCCAGAATAGGACCATTATGATGCCTAAACTGTTTTAAATATTCAGAGTGTTTTTTTTTTTTTTAATGAGTTGTCCTTCAAGGAAGGAGATTTTAAAGGCATAGGAGGTAGCTTTTCTCCTGCTTCCATTACAAAGTAATCACAGGTTCATCCCTAAGACATGCATAATTTTCCAGGAAATATAGGTCAGGAAGACACATTTTGGTCTTGTAATAGGTCTATATCCCTAAGAAGAAAAATATGTGTGTATAATATGCATGTAATATATAATTATTAAGTATGGGATGCTCGATTTCCTTAAGTACTAAGTTTCACAGTTGATATCTGACATTTTACTTTGACACTTTTTTTTTTAACTGTGTGGGTAGATCCTCATTCTTTCAAATGCACATTTTGGCTTGTGATTATCTTTCATATTTTTTTAGAGCAATTTTTGTGAAACAATAGATAAGTCAAAAATGCATGTTATTTTTGAATATGAGTTCCATCCTGGAACAAATACAGCACAGACAGCTCGAAATATCAATGAAGTATTTGGGAAGGATGTGGCTAATGAACACACAGTACACTGACGGTTTGAGAAGTTCCATTCTGGTGATTTTAATCTTGAAAATGAGCCACGTGGATGACCTGAGACCAAGGTGGATAATGATGACCTGAAAGCTGTAGTGGAAGCAAATCCATCTTAACTTACACATGAATTAGCAGCAAGGTTTGACGTTACTATTCTGACAATATTGAATCACTTGAAACAAATTGGCAAAGTAAAGAAGTTTGATAGATGGGTTCTCCATGAATTAAACAAGCATCAGAAGAGAAACTGTCTCAACGCTTGTCTTTCTTTCCTGTCATAAAGGTGAACCATTTCTACACTGTATTTTTATGTATGACAAAAAATGACTTCTTTTTGACAATTGCAAATGATTGGCACAATGGTTAGATAAAGATGAAATGCCGAAACACAGTCCAAAACTCAATATTCATCCAAAAAAGCTAATGATGCCTGTCTGGGGGTCCAGCGCTGGTATTATTCACTATAGCTTCATGAAACCTGGTCAATCCCTTACAGTGGACGTCTACTGCAACCAGTTGGACCAAATGATGAGAATGCTTATGATTAAGCAGCTGAGATTGGTCAACAGAGACAGGCCAATCCTCTTGCAAGACCACACTTAAGCACACACTGAACAAACAATGCTGCTCAAACTATAGCAGGTGGACTTGTAAACTCTATGTCATCCACCGTATTCACCAGACGTTGTACCAACTGACTACCACTTCTTTCAAGGAAAAATATTCAATTCTCCACATGTTGTGGAAAATGCTTTTCGTGATTTCATCGCCACTCACTCTCCAGGCTTCTTCGCTATTGGCATAAATAAGCTACCATTAAAATGGTAAAACTGTGTCAATAGTTTAGGCGCATACTTTAATTAATTGTACTGCTTCTTATTTGAGATATAATAAACTACACTTCTGATTCAAAAACAGACATTTCATATTTAATGACTATATTTTTTTTATATATATACACGTATGTTTGTGTTTATAATATATGTGTATGTGTATTATGGGATACAGACATACATGGGTATATGTACATATTTCTGTACTTATACATTTGTGAGTATACATTGTTATTTGCACCAAAACCACCTTCACCTGATTCTGCAATCATTATTAACTTAGAAAAGGGCTAAAAATGATGGCGGCATTTGAAAAAACTTTTCATTGAGGAATATTCCTAATGAATCAAACTCAATACATTCAAATAATCGCCATAGATAGGAGCTAACATCACCAGTTTTAACAGCAACATGTCAGAAAGTAGGAAGTTCATAGAAAGGGGGAGATGGGAGATGATGGGAGAAAGATGACAATGTGGAAGAGACGGCAAGAAACTCCCAGAGTAAAAGCTGTTTTGAAGTGCAATGTGCTGTGTGAACTCATGCCAAAACACAGCCTTCCTGTAGTGAGATGCAGGGATTGAAGCTCCCAGCGCTAGAGAAGATAGAAGTGGAACTAATTTTAGGGAGAGGAAGAAGCAATGGTCCAAAAGGGATGAGTATTTAATATGCACACAAGACATAGCCAGGATGTTTGCTAGGCATTTAAAATGTGCTATTTCCTATAACATACATGATAAACTTCCATTCTGAAGCCCCTATTCTCTTCCTAATACATTTTTATAATTTGTTAATGCAAAATCTGACCTGACATAAATTCATTTTTTGGCAGTACTGACCTGAAAGGATGTAAGTCAATTGTAATATTTAAAAACTTGCCTTAATATCAAAAAGTATTAAATAATTAATATGCCAGTGCTATATAATGTGGACTATATTCTCAATATTATCATTCTAAAATCTGGAAATTCTGAATTCTGAAACATTTGACCTCAAGGGATTTAGACTACTAGTTGTGGTCCTGTTTTAGAAATGATAAGATCTCAATATGTGATATTTATTTTTTATGTACCTGCCATTGTGCTAACCCCTTTTCGATTCTTTGTACATTTAGTCCTATTACACCCCTCTGAAGTAGATATGATGATCCTTGACAATGGATAAAGATATATAAGGCTTATTGAGGATTATTTGCTTGCTCAAGGTTACCCAGTTCATATATATCAAGAATGTCTTTCTGACTTTAAATGCTATTCTATGATTCTTTTCAGAAAAGTTTATGAGCGTAAGTACAGGAGAAAATACCAAAATAAAGTGAAAAGAACTCTATTTGTATGATATTGATACTGAAGGATGTTGATCCAATCTGCCTTAAATCTGACAGCTTTTTTTTTTAAGGGAGGCAAACAAAAATAATTAACAATTTTAGAAAACAAAATACCTTCCAAGAAAACTTAGTTCATATTTACAGTTCCTAAATCAGCTTTGCAAAGACAGCTCTTGTCTTGTACATTTTTAAAACTTCATATTTTCCTGATGCCTCAACATCCCCACAGTTTGTGAACACCCTCTTCTACCCAGGCAACAAGATGTGCCAGTGAGATACAGCTATTCTCTGCACAAGTTGCCCTTGGGTGCCTTACCCTGCTGTGACCTAATGGTATTCAAATGTACCAATAAAATAACCTCAGGCCTTTTGCTATGTACTCCCCTCACCCTAATAAAAGCACTTGCCCATGGATCCTTACTCTCTCAGCTCCCTACCTGTTTGGCTGAGCCTGTTTCCCAGGAGCTCCTCCCACACGGCCTCTTCTGTGGCCACCCATCTCTAGGGCCTGTGAGTATAATAAATCCTTTAATTTCAAATGCCTCTCCAAGTGTGATCATTAAAGACCCTGCAACAGAGACTTACTTTCCCATTTACAACAAGGCACTTTTCTTTGCTCTTTGACCCAGTTACCAACCCTTAGTTAATACCAAATCAATGGTAAGTGAAGTTCATATATTCTTACCTTCCCATGAATTTTAACAAATATAAAATTATCAGCACCCTGGCTATAACTCCTCCTTCACACAGAAGTTACTCAATAAATACATATTGAATGTATTACTGTTGTTTAGTTAACGAAAGCTTTGGCTTGGCTATATTTCTTCAAAGTGTATCACTAAGCCTCAAAGTTTTATTAGCAATAATAAATTGCAAAACTCCTCCTAAACAAAGTCGTTGAAAAATACCACTGTACTCTCTTACTTCCCAACATGCTTCTCTCCTAAAACTTAAAGGGCTTGCTTTGATAGCAGCCCCAAAGTAGCATCTCATCAAAAGATTCTTGAGATATGAAGAAACACTCTGTATCTCTAAATGAGCTATAACACACACAGGTAGACAGAAGTAGAAACAATCTGTTTCTATTTTTAAATAGAAATAAAATGGGACCGACTTTTTCATGAGTAAATCAAATGCTTAGCAATTTAATAACCAGCAGACACAAAGCTGTCAGCAATCATCAATTGTGCTAAATACACGGCATTAAGTTAATTGCAAGTTATGTGGCATCTTCATAGGACATATCTTCAAATGGTAGATTTAGGGACTTTTCCTTCTATGTTCTAATGATTTGGTTGGCCATATAATCCAATTAAACACTGAACATTTCTCCCTCTCTGCCTAGAAAAGTACCCATATTCAGCAATTTGAAATCAAATGGCTGTGGTGATCACTCTGCCACATACAGTGAGATGTGACAATTTAGAAAGACAATGGGTATGTTAATCTATTCAATGAAGTTCCAAAGCTAGTAGCATTCAAAAGAATAAATAAAAGCATAAGCTTTACAGCTGTGCAGACAGATGAGCCAAGAAGGGAACCAGTACTTTCACTCATTCCTTATTATCAGAGAACAATTCCTTTGCCAGCAGATTAGATCCTCTTTTTTATCTTGTTTATGTTGACTTGTCATTATTTTCTCAGTGTATACTACAGATCATACATTAAGGGACAACTCTAATAAGTTATATACTGTTGGGATCTGTCACTCTGCCAAGGACAATTTTTACAAGACTTAAAAAGTCTACTTAAGGTGACTTTAGTTCCAGAATTTTCTGAGCAGGAGCTTTATCTTCTGCTTGGAAGCATTGCCCGTACACCGTTACTGTAAATTTCTTTTGCTTTGATATTAGCAATGTATTTTAAATTGTGAGTTGTAGGTCACTTGCAGTTTTCAGAGGATGGAAGTGCTTAAATGGACACCTTTCAAAAAGAAATTTGCCCTTCAAACCCGCTCTAGTAATTTTGTTTCTCCATGTCCATGAACAATGTATTACTAATGTAAAGCTAACACTGATGAAAAGCAATGAAAGAATTAAGTATAATCACATTCAGGAATGAAAATAATTTCATTGTTTTTATCATTTTCAATCACAACTCCATCAATGGATCTATTCATTTTCTTATTCCTTAAATTGTTTATCTTATTTTTTTAAATGTGAAATATCCAAGTACATACAATTTTTCAAAGAATCACCTATTAGATATTTTTATCAATGCCATTCATGTTCATATTTCAAAATATTAGTACCTGCTTTTGTATTTGCCATTTGTTTCTTTTCTTCCTCATGATCTCTGTTCTTTACCTTTAGCTAAATATTCAATTATTTTATTTAATCATTTCTTTTATCAAAGAAAATAACTTAAAGCCATGCCTTTTTTAAAAATGTATTTTCTAAATAATGTATTACTGAATTTTTGCTTAAAACAACACAAATTTATTATGTCACAGTTCTGGTGGTCAGAAGTCTAGAATGCGTATCACTGGGATAAAATCAAAGTGTCAGCAAGACTAGGTTCCTTCTAGAGGCTCTTAGGGGAGAATCAATTTCTTTGCTTTTTCTAGCTTCTAGGAGCTTTCTGTGTTACCAGTTTCAAGGCCTCCCTTCCACCTTTAAAGCCAGCAATGTCCAGTCAAATCTTTCTCACATCACATCACTCCGCCACTGCCTCTCCTGCCTCCATCTTCCACTTACAAAGACCCTTATGATGATACTGAGCCACCCGGATAGTACAGGATAAACGCCTCATCTCAAAGTCAGCTGATTAACAATCTTAATTAGATCTATAACCTTAATTCTTCTTTGTCATGTTGAATGGATTGAATGTTTGTGTCCCTCCAAAATACATATGGTGAAATCCTATCCCCTCTACCCTCTCATATGATGACATTAGGAGGTGGGGCCATTGGGAGATAATTAGGTCATCAGGTTGGATCCCTCAAGAAAGGGAATGGTGTCTCTAAAAAAGGATCCCGGAGAGCACGCCTTTTCCAAAATGTGAGCATATAATGAGAATTCAGCAGGCTGCAACTCAGTAGGGGGCCCTTACCAGAACTTGACCATTGCTGACATGCTGATCTCAATCTCTCAGATTTCAGAAATGTGAGAAATAAATTTTTGTTTTTTATAAACCACCCAGTCTATGGTAATTTATTATAGCAGCCCAAACTAAAACATCATGCATCTTAATATATTCACAGACACCTGGGATTATTGGGTGCCATCATTCTGCCACCATAGAGGCTTTTGTTCTAAAACGTGGGAGTGAAAATATAATTCTTACCATGATCTCAAATCATATTTTAGATAATACTATGAAGATAAAAAGTAAAATAAATTTAAAATATAGAAATGTAAATGAGATGGATGGTGAATTGGCAATGAGAGAGCATGGAGTGTGGGTAATTTCAAAGTAGATAGGGAAGTTCTCTTAGAGAAACGAATGACAAGAAGTTGATTAAGCAGATATCTAGGGAAAGGGCATTTCAGACGGAAGGATTAAAAGGTACAAAAACTAGAAATAAGAATGAGTTTTGAATATTCCTAAAACAGAAAGAAGGTGATGGAATGATCATGAGACAAGTAAGAGTAATATCCAAACTTCTTGACATGGTTGACACGATTTTGTGCAATCTGGTCCCTGCCTATTTCTCCATCTCTTCTTTTGTGTGGTGGTAAGCCACTGGACAAGATTAAGTAGTGTTTTAACAATAGTTTTACATTTTGGAAAGTTCACTTTGGCTGCTTTATGGAAAATGAGTTATAGGGGACCAGAAAGGAGTTAGTGAAACCAATGAGAAGGTGATTGAATAGCTCAGGGAGAAAGAGCAGTGGCAATGGAAATAGGGAGTAGTGGACATATTTATGATATTATTTGGAGGTAAATTCTGCAGTGGGGGTTCTCATCCTTGGGACTATTGGCATTTTGAGGCAGATAATGTTAGTTGTAGAAGACTGTACTGTGCATTCTTGAGAACCACTCATGTACACAATAGGGTGAAGGCTTGAATGAAGAGTGTGAGGGAAGAAGAGGAATCCTGGATGGCTCTCGAGGGTCAAGCTCTCATAAGCGGGATTGCATACTCTCTTTTCTTTTGTTCTCAGTGCACTTAAAGTTGGCTTTTGTATAAATTAGAAGAATGGTGACATTGAAGACTTTAAGAGAATCTACGAAAAGCATTCATAATGAAAGCTGAAAACACTTTCTAAAAAAGTACTTCCCGCAATAATAAAATGGCACACTTGACTCTTTGGAGGTGACATTTTATGGGCCTCATTCCTCAGATACAAAATAACCATTTTGGGTTCTATTATGTCTAAGGTGATTCCATTTCTAACCTCTAATCTCTAGGCTTCAATTCCACTTTTGAAGACCTTACTTTGATTGATTGATAGAAGAGGGGAAAAAAATCTGGGAGGGAAACAGCCTCTGAGATATATAATAAAGTTTGTTAAAATTTTTTATGAACAAAACAGGAAAATCAGAGATTTTGCTCACCTAAAGCATAAGACTCTAATAAATACTTGTTTTTGCATTTAACTTTTATTGTTGCTTACTTAAAATTATATGACTTTTCACTACAACTCAATTGTGAATTTCTCTATGGCATAGACCACATTTTATTCTCCATACTTCCTGGCACAGAGGTAGTCACAGTAAATATTTATTGATCTTTGTGTGCAGAACAGCTCATACCCAACTGCCCGCCTCCAGCTTCTGTGAAATTCCCTTTCAATTCATGGGATTCTACAGAAACTTGCCAATCAATCTAAAGCTTTCTAGATCCACAAATGAGACCATTCTAATCTTCTGATCAGCATGACTGGCCCAACATAGAGCACTGTTTATCCTTGGACTAATCAGCAGTCCTTTCTTAATGTTTCTTCTTATAATTATCATTTTTAATTTGAGCTTTGAATAGCATAAGCAGAAAGGATAAGACACTGAGCTTTAAGCACTTGTATGCATGACTCCTACACTGTGAGAATGCTGGTCTGAAGACTCCTGACATTCAGAGAGAAGAGAAAATGAGAGTTACAGGATTTGCACTTTTCTGGAGCCATCACTAAGACTAGCTCCTTTCTAGGTCAAGTAAGTCAACAAATTCCTTACGGTTAAGTTTTCTTGAGTCAGGCTATTGTCTCTTGCCAAAAAACAAGAGTTCTGCCTGATATGGTAGAAAGTTAAAAAAATGATTATTAATGGCAATGTTGGTATGAGTAAAAGTTTTGGGTATGGTTTTCCTCTCTTCCTAAACTTGAGAGAAAAAATATAATAAAGTTATTTAAGAGTAATATTTTATAAAACATCTCATTTATAAGAAAAAATAAAGAGGATTATTTAAGGAGATATGAATGGGAAGATAAAAAATATTGGGGACTGAGTGAGAGTGGATTGGCTCTGTGGGATTTACTTGAAATCCATTCATTCATCAGAATGTTGCTAAATGGCTCCCTACGGAGAACAAAGCTGGAGAATAGTTTGAAGAGATCAAAGGTACAGGGAGAACAGTGCCTTAATCATACAGAGCTTAGAGTGTAACTGCTTATTAATTAATAATTAAACAGTTCGCTCATTAGTTCATTCATTTATTTATCCAATTGTACTTTGAGTCCATACAATGTGCCAAGAACTGTGACAGATATTGTGGACAAAATATGTTCCTTTCTTCAAAGAGTCACAAGTCTCAAATAGAAATCCAACAGAGAAAAGCAAGTAATGCAAACTGAGTTGCCACGCGTTACAGGATAATAAGAAATAGTGGTGGATTAGGAAAATTTGTGAGCCCAAGCTCTTAAAATATTCAAAATACCTAATAGAGGTGTTTTTTTTAGGTTTTGGTTTTGGTTTTCTTGTTTGTTTCACAAAAAGTATGTCTGGGGGCTGGATATAGGCTGTACAACTTTTGGACTCTCTGATGTCCATTCTTTGGTCTTAATATATAAGTAAATAATTTAATATCATGTAAAAGGTTCTCCAGGGGAGGAGATTGTTGAGTTCTCTGAATTCACTTATGAATGGCATCCTGGAAGAAGTCTTAATTGAATGGTAAGTAATGAGTACACATTACCCAGGTAAATGGAGAAGAACATCCCAGAATGATGAACAAGTTATTCTGAGGTCTGGAAGTTAGGGTTGGTCTTGGAACTCTGGGAATATGCAAAATCTTTCATATGTCTCAAACATAGTGTCTCAGAAAACAATGAAAAATAAGGCTGCAGAGTTTAGCCTGTTAGCAAGGTTATATCCAAGCTCATGGGCTCACTGGTAGAAAAGAATAACCTCAAATCTAACATATTTAAAGATAGACTGAAAAAAAAAAAGTAAAAAAAGGTGCCAAAGAACACCTCGTAATGCTGAGTTAAGACTTGCAACACACTGCTGTCTCAAGAGATTTTCTTCTGCTGGCTAAGCCTCTTATGTTTGGCACAAAACAACATTGTCAAATATAAGTTTGATTCCAGAAGGAAAAATTAAGATACTCTAGTCCCAGTTATTTACTACAACTGTGCTGAATCTAGATACCTGCTTAGCTGACAATAAGCACAGAGAATGCCCTTAAGTTTTTCTAAAAAACTCACTATTTGGACTAAACACATTAGTAAAACTAATACGTATCACAACAAAAAAAAGTCTAAAAAAAAGGAAAGAGAAAGAAAAGTGGGATATTTACTTGATTAGATTTTAGATTTACTTTTTACTTTATGTTTATATAAATCTCAATTTATACTCAATAGATTAGATGCCCTTTGAGGGAGGAAACAATTTCTCATTCTTTTTTCTACCCTCCATATATTGAACATTCAATGTATTGAACTCAATGCTTATTCTTAAATGTGTTCAGACAATATTTAGTCAACTGAATTGAACATTGTATTAGTTACTACTGCTACATTAACAAATTAACCCCCAAAATTAATAGCTTAAAACAACAAATGTTTACTACTGCACAAATCCTGTGGGTTGGAGATCTGACAGTGACTTGCCTGGTGGGTCTGGCTCACAAAGCAACAATCCAAGTGCTGGCTAGGGCTGTGATCATCTCAAGGCTCAATGTTGGGAGGACTCGCATCTAAATTCACTCATGTGATGTTGGTTGGCAGGCCTGAAAACATCCCTCTCAACCTCACTCTCGTAATCTTCTCCACCAAGCTGCCTAAAAATCTGGTAACTGCAATCCAAGCAATAATGTGAGAGAACACCCAACATAGAAGCCACAGTTTTTTAATACCTAATCTCTGAAGGGATGGCTCCTCATTTATAAGTGAGTTAGTAACTCCAGCCCACACTCAAGGGCAGGAAATTACACAAGGGCATCCATACCAGGAAATGGGACTCATTATGAGCCACTTTTGAAATTGTCTACCCCAAACGTTTTAAAGGGAAGCTGAGAAATAGAATACACTGCTTCTCTGAAGGAAATCAGAATACTCTTACTGAGGAATTAGCCAATAGTGAATATTGGAAAGAAAAGCATTGTAGATTGAGCAAGTTTGCATAAGATCATGCCCTGTGAGATGTGAATTCACCTGGTGACTCCCCAAACCATCAATGAAATCAACCTCAAATGGATAGGGTGACTTTAATGGATTTGGGTGAAAATCAATAAAACAACTGACTTTTATGCTTAGTTAATCTATATCTATATCTATATATGGTATGGAAGCAAGTGAGATAAGAGAACATAGAAGAGCAGAGGTAGAGGAAAAAATGAAGTATCGTATGCCAGAAACTCACAGAAATTTTGGAAAAATACAGAGAATCATAGAGCTGTGGAATTAGTGTTGAGGTCTGTTGTAACCAGACGTAAGGAACATAGAGATTTCTGATGACTTCTCAGATGAACATTTATTTGTGAAACTGCATTTCATTGTCAATTTCTCCTGGTAGACAGAAAGGAGACTCTACAATGCAATGGGCTATATTTTTTTAGCCAAGCCAATGGAATTGAAAATCAGATTTTTGGAGAAGAAAAGAAACTGAAATAAGCAAAGAAATTATTGTTTTTTCTAATTCTTAAGACAATGCTTGGTACAGAACCAGAGGCTTTTTTTTTTTTGGTGGACTGAAAGAAGGAATGAAAGAATGTGTTTACACACCTTGTCTCTGCAGTGGAGAGATGTATCATTTTATGATTGCCTTTCTTTCTGAACGAAGTAGCTGCAGGCTATTGCATTAGACACCATCACTTATTCTTGCCACAACACACACTGCCTCCTGACAAATTGTACAGAAGCCTATAAGGGACTTGGCATAAAAGCCTTGCTCAAAAGGATGACTTGCAGCCCCATCGTCCTCTCACAATAAGAGTCATACGGAGAAGCAATTAGTTGAAGTCAGCAAAGTACAGAAGCAGAAGAGACAATGACCAAACCTGCCCTAATGATGAAACACTAGAGTAAGTACTAGTTAGAGATCAGATCACTAAACCCTCAATTTTGCGTAAATCATCATGAGAGAGACTAGTTTTTGAACAGAGATGCCAATTCACAGTGAGAATTGACTGTGACTATCAAGATTCAAGGCTGTTTTCTTCCCTTCTGGCTTTTTTTTTTTTTTTTTTTAACTGTCCTGAGCCTGCTGGTATTAAATTCCCATTATCTAAGCTAAAAGAGTGTGTCTCTGGCACTTGGCATTTTGTATATAAGTAAATATTATTAAAGTCCTGTATTCCTTAACAGCAAAGATCGTGTAATATTCTTTTGGGAGAGTTTTCCTTAGCCCTCACTTCTCCCAGTGGGCTGTTCACATGGTAAGTTCTTTGTACCCCACGTTAGATGGCAAACTGCACGAGGGAAGGAATTATATTTATCTAATGCACTAATGTATCCTACATAGTAAAGTTCCCGGAGTATTGTCGGTTCTTAATAAATATTCATCAAGTGACTGTTTAATGAATTGGCATCATTTTCGAAGCCTCATTATAAACAGGATATGAATTTTCATTCTCTCTTGCCCTGATTTAATAGGCTCGAATTCCTTTAATAAATCATGCATTGCATAAAAATTCTGTCATTAAAGGCAAAGACACATCATATTCTGTTTGCTATTTCTTTCTTTCTTTCTAGCCATTGATGATTTTGAGTTTCAACAGTTATGACATCCAGAGTGGACCTTTCACTCAAACTTTCAATGAAATTGAGAATCAGATTTTTGGAGAAGAAAAAAAATATGAAATAATCAAGGCAATTCTTAGCTTTTCAGTTTTATGTAAGAGCATGAAAGGGCTTTTGTGACTTGCTTGCCCTTTACATGTAACTTCTTTTTATAAGTAAATGTGTCAAATGCCTCTTGTGCTCCATCTCACATCCTCTCCACCTACCTTCTGATCCAACTATTGCTGCAGGAGACCAGCTTCCCACAGGTGTAACCTGGTGACACTTTCACCTGAGCTGCATCGTTTAATTGTCCATTTCTTCCCTATATCTTTTCTAAAAAGATATCTACATGCAACTGTCAAAGACTCAAACAACTCTTAACCTAGACGAAATGTGACACTCTATATTTGGATTCTCCAGAGAAACAAAACCAATAGGCTCTATCTGTCTATCTATCTATCAATTGATTGATATATTCTAAAAAATGGGTTCATGACATTACAGAGACTGGCAAGTTCAAAATCTGCAGAGCTGATGTCCCAGTTCCAGTCAAAAGTTGGCAGGCTGATCCCAAACCAGGAAGAGCTGAGGTCCTTAATAGAAGTCCATCAGGCAGGAGAATTCTTTCACTCAGGATAAGGTTAGCATGTTTTTTTTTCTGTTTGAGTCCGATTGTATAAGCCTCACCCATATTACTCAGGTCAATCTGGTGTACTTATTCTGTGCATTTAAATATTAATCTCATCCAAAAACACCCTCATAGAAACACACAGAATAAAGTTTGACCAAATATCTGGGCACCCTGTGGCCCAGTCAAGATGACACATAAAATTAACCATCTCATACCCCATGGGGAAAATTGTGAAACTGGGAAATGAAAGAGTATATAAATGTTTCCCTGTTCCATCCTTCAGGTGATCAATTGTGAGGCATGTTGTACATGACCCCTCAGGAGTTCCAACAAGAGTAAGCCCTGGTGACCAACACTTGAACTCACCCAGGTGTTGGCTTCCTCCCACCCCAGTACCTGTTTCATCCTTTTCCACATTCCACTCTCCCCCACACGTCCTCCATCACTTTATAAAATAAATTAACTGTATTGATATTTCAGGCACTGTTTTCCTGGAGGAAGAGAGACAGCTAATATGATAAGATAATCAGAACATTGTTTCATATATGTCCTGTTGACAATGCAAAATTATCTTTGACATATGACATATTTTGGTCTCCAAAATGCTCACTACTTAAGCAGTACGTTTGGGCCTCATTTTCAAACATCTGCAAAGGAAGATTTGCCTATAAAGGAAATAACTCCCTGAGTTAGTTTCCACAAACCAAACAGAACCTTAAGAAATAGATCTATATTTCTTCGCTAGACTATAAGCTTCCTCAAGGCAGAGAATGTGTCTATTTTGGCCAGGGATAATGCGTAAATGTCAGACATGTTGAATGAAAGGCCATAAAGCTAGTAAAGTGGGAAGTCATACTAGAAATTAGAATTTTCTGACCTTAAAGTCCAAGACAACCCCCTGACCTTTTGCTTCTGACGTGTTCTTTGGGAAAATGTTCTTTGGCTTGTTTTGATTACCCCATTAATGCTAGCCCCTTAGATTACAAAAGTCATAAAGTAAAATAATTGTGTTATAGAATACCATACATCTGTCTTATTAAAATTAATTAATTATTAATTGTTTATGCCACTCAGTCTATGGTATTTTGTTACAGCCCCTAAGAAGACTAAGACAGTACTTGAGATTCCTCATCTGTAATATTTTATAGAGCAATAGTATGTTTTTAGCCTATGGTACTATTGGAAGAATTAAATAAGATAAATGAGAACAGTACTTAATATGAAGTAAAAAATAGAATTTAAGTTGTTTTTATTTCCTTACTTAGCAATAGGTTTGAATTTAATCTCTGTCTTTGAAATTAACATGAGTTTAAAAATTAAGATAGTCTCAGAATTGAGATATTTCAAGGCTCTTATTTTCTCTTGAAGAGATGTGATCATTGTCTTCATGTTTTTCAAATTCTAAAAGATTTGAGAATGCTGAGGTCTATAAATACAATCCCTTGAGTTAAGCCTGAATATATGACTTCTAACTGGATTTTCCTATTCACTGTGTTCCAGCGGGTCAAACATGTAATGTCAGGAAAAATAATTTCCAATAATGGTGAAGAAATGCAGTTAAACAGAGCAAACTCAAGATGATTTTTCTTGGCAATGTGTAGATTTCCAGAAGAGAAATTACAGATGCACCATGCTTACCCCAAGCAGGAAAACACACAAGGAGCTTACATGGAATGAGCCAACTTATTCTGGAACGACAAATCTGAAACTCCTGACAAAATGGCATCAGGCATTAAGTTATATTCTAGAGAGAGGATGACACTGAATATACCTTGACAGTCCATCTGGTAAATGTGAATGTCATTTAGCAGTCTCTTTTCCAATGAATGGCATGCTAACATCTCAATAAAATCAGCATGCAGGCTGGGTGTCAACATCCCATGCCTTCTCAGTTTCCAGAGGACTTGTCTCATCTGTAATAGCACGGAAAAAATTGCTCTCTTTCTTAACAGATGGAAATATTAGAGAATGCAGTAACATAACCCAGAATGCCATCAATATGTACTTGGAGAGTGGAACTTGGAAAATGTTGGCTGACTGTTCTCTTAACAAATTAATATAATCATAACCTTTTAATATTTATATTCTTAGTATATCTGTTGTAGACAGAAAAATAGTCCAATAGCTATCAACAATTTCCTTCTCCCTTGCTAGTCTTTTATAAAAGAAGCTGGAAATGCCATTTACTTATTTATGTGTTGAATATTGACAGACTGGTTTGGCCTAATGAAATGTAAGGAGAAGTCTAATGGGGTAAAGCAATAAAAGAAGAGACCCACTTCAGGAAAAGGGCTTTTTTTTTTCCTATAACTTCTCCAACCCACATGCCTTCCTGCCTTTAAAAGTAGACATGATGACTAAAATTACATCAACCATCTTGTGATCATAAGGCAGTTGCTCCAGTTTCTACCTGACAATGTCGGAAGCTGGACTTTATCAGTAAAGTTAGGAAGATCAACAGCTCAAATAGAGACTCGCTGTAGTAGGCAGAATTTTGGCACCCATGAACTTTACTCCCTGCCATTATGCCTATGAATATGTTACTTTACATGGCAAAAAGGACTTTACAGATGGAACTAAGTTACAGACTTTAAATAGAGAGATTTTCCTGGTGGGCCCCATCTAATCACTTGAGGCTTTGCACAGACACGTTTCTCTGGTTGAAGTCATTCGGAAAAATTCAGTAGAAGAGGAAGGAAAAGGAGAGACAAGGTGACAAATTTGAAGATGAGAAGGATTTGACCTATCATGTCAGCTTTGAGCCAGCGAATACAGGTGGCCTCTGGAAGCTGAGAACAATCCCTGGCCAACAGCTGTCAAGTAAACAGGGACTTCAGTCCTACAGTCACATGGAGCTAAATTCTGCCAACAGCCTGAATGAGCATTGAAGCACATTCTTCCTGAGATCCTCCAGTAAGGAAGTAGGCTGGCCAATACCTTGATTTCAGTCTTGTGAGGCTTTGAGCAGAGAAATCAGCCAAGCCTACCAGACCTTTCACCTAGACACAGAGCTATGAGATACTATATTTGTGTTTTCTCAAACCACTAAGTTTGTGGTGATTTGTTATAGCAGCAATAGAAAAATAATACATTTCCCCAAAACACATTTATTCACTAACATGCTATAGAAAATAGGTCATTCTGGGGGTTCAAATTACTAAATCAATGACAATAAAAACAATGGTAATAACAACTAATAATGACTGTTTCTTATTGCTGTGTGTCATATACTGTTCTAGGACAAACAGGAAAGAGTAGAGCACTGTTCCTTGGAGGTTTATGTCTTAATTAAAGAAATAGGTAATAAATAAATGCACAAGAAAAAATATTTCTAAGTATTATACAGATAATTAAAATAGGGCAGTTTAAAAGCAGATTACTTGTCAAATAATTTAGATTTTATGGTCAGGAAAAGCCTCTTTTTGGAGGTAATATCAAAGTGAAATTCAAATGACAAGAAGAAACAAACTAATAAAAACCTTCTGAGGAGGGACATATAGACAGCTGTAAAGGCCCACTAATATAAGTAAACTCGGAGTGTTTGCTGTCAGGCGGGTGGAACCACAGTGGATGAAAAAGAGACAGAAGGGAGGAAAGGGGTAAAGTCTGAGACTAGGGTAGGGCAAAGATTAGACAGGGACTCACAGGCCATGAACAGTTTATATTTTATTATTGGGGTAATGGGAAGTCAGTGGAGGGCAATGATCCAAATTATTTTAAAATGATAACTGATGTTGTATAGAACATGCATGATGAAAGCTGATCAGTAACAATGGAAACAGAGAGTTAGGTCACACCAGGTATTAGGATTTACAACAAGGTGACCACTGGGGTGCTGGAGCTCAGTGGATGGTTTCAGGTTGTTGGGAGGCAAATTAAATAGGACTTTCTGGAACATCTTTTGTGGAAATGGGGGTAAGAGTAGACTCAAGAATAACTTTTAGATTAGATTTTTAGTTTGAGCACCTGTGTAGAAGGTAATTCAGGAGATTAAGGAGGGAAAGAACTGAGAAAGCTTAGCCAATGGGTGAATAATGAAAGAAACTAATTCTGCTTTGGCTATTTTAATTTTGAAATACCTATTAGCTATTCTAAAGGATAATTTGAATATCCATTGGGCAATATTCTCCAAACTTAATTTTTACACATTACTCATTTTTTGTGTGATTTCTTTAAACTACTTGCACTGTTCCTTATTTATTTCTTTTTCTTTAAACAAAATCAATTTTCACTTATAAAAACATGTTTTCAAGGGAAATGTTAAGGCAAATAGACATTATATTCACTTTATTTTTGCAATAGTGATATAAAAGGAAGGTGGTCATAAAAAGAAATACATTGGTAAAAAAAACTTATTATTTTGACTTTTAGTTTCTGTTGCCTGCCTAAGGCTCTGAACATGTAATCAGATCACTTGGTTGAGATTAGCAAGTATTAATTTGATGTGAAAGTCACAATAGCTACAAAATAAGTCATGTCTTTTCAGTCTCTTTAAATTCCTATCGATTATTTCTAAAACATTTTCCCCTTCTAGGTGATTAAAAGTGCATAATGCCATATCTATGTGCCACCTAAATTCTTCTCACTTAGCGCCTAAAATCATTGATGGTACATGATCCACACTTTGGGGATACTGCTATATGTTTAGTAAATGTTGAATCATACATGATGAGGGTGAGCCCTAATTATAACTCACAGTTATAACTCTTATTTTTCTGACTCTAGAGCATTTGAAGGACACAGCACATATTTTCTCAATAAATGTTGTTTTTAAAGGAGATTAAAATGTTATTATATGCCAGGCACTGAAATGATACTTGTATGTTATTGTCATTTTTAAGCCAAGAACAATTTGTTAAACTGACCGACTACCCTTTTCCACTCACTGTGTTGGCTCTGCAGTCCTAGTTTATAAATCTGATTGCATTTTCCTCTAATTCTTCAGACTAAGCTAAAAATAATTTCTCTACACAAAGCACTTTCCTAGCACATCAGTGCTTAAATCACAGATAGGCTGTGTTCACGATCTCGTTCTCCGGTTATACAGACAGGGTTGGGGTAAAATTTTTTGGTTTGTGGGATGTATCAAAATATTCTTCTTTCACCAGTTTGACCCCTGCCATTCCCACTCTCATTGAAACGGCTTTTGACATGGGTTCTTCTCCAGGAGTGATTTTATACAAATGTAGAATACTAGGCAATCTTCATTTTGTTTAATATGAAAATCCTGAATAGACTCTGTTTAGAAGAGATGATTAAATTATTATAAAGCACCTAATTGCACTTTGCTTTCCAGACATAACTGCGGGCTTATATGTATGTGGGCATTGGAGTGGGGAGACTGGATACTAGTGATTTCTGTACCCAAATATTTCTCCCAAGGCCAAGGAGAAACAATATTGGTCCAATATTTTGATTCTCTGCACTCTGATTAGTCTCAGTCCATCATCTAAGTATGAGGAATTGCTAATTAGATTGGCTAATTATAACTGATTGAAACAGCTAGTGAGAAACATTTTATAATGTTTTATTACTACATTATAAAAAAAGGAGGTGATAAAGTCTTGCTCATTCTTCCTCTTCTTGAACGCTTGCACAGCAAAAGCCTTTTAAGCTACCAGCAATGAATTTGTGAACTAACATGGCTGGTCCTGTCTTAACAAGCCCAGCCATCATTCTCAAGTTTCCAGTTCCTGCACAATGATTAGATTAATAAATCAAACAGGGTCTGTGTGGGCATCTGCAAATTGAAGGAATACAGAGTTGGAATTCCTGTTGCCTTTTCAGACCAAAGTCTTGTTCTCTAATTCAGTTGCATCGGAAAAGCTCTCTATCTGAAGAAGAGGACTGTGGAGAATGATGGTGTTATATGTAAGAGGTATTGGCCCAACCATTAATAAAAAATAACTTAATTACTGTTTGGGATAGGTATTTGGCTTATGAAACCTACCATTTAATTTCTTCTAGGATTTTCTGCTTAGAAACATTTATGCATAAAAACAAAAGCCAAATTCCTAACACTACTTCAGGTTATATTTGCAACATAAACACATGTCTTGTTTTTTTTTTCACAATTGCACACAAAGTCCACAACTTGCAGTCCATTGTACATCCAATGGAGGCTAAATATTCCCTTCCAATTATTTCCATTTTTGACTCAAGTATATTTCTTTTTTCATAGGCCTATACTTCTTATTCTTAGTATTTGTATTATTTTTCTGTTTCCCCGTTCAAAGCCCAATGCAATGAAATATAGGCATGCTTGTACAAATTTTGTTTTATGTAAAAAATATACTTCTCTAGCAATCACAATAGGTAACAAAGCTGAAAATTAACTGTGCCTCACAGCACCATCATAAGCTAACTCAAAATATTTATTTATCAGCAAACAAATTTGGTGTTTAAAAGGCATTAGCAAAATATAAAAGTATGAAAAATGAACATTTGTCTTGATTTGAAATCAATTGGAAGTAATTCAATGACCTATGGCACAGAAACCCCATTCCTGCCTCTAAAACCTTAGTATTGTTGCAGTGGATTCATGAATCATAAGTACATAAATATCTCTCTATCAGAAAACACTAACATTAGAATGGCTAGTCTTTTAAATGGTTTTGTTTCTAGTATTTTGCTAAAACTGCACACTTTGGATGAGAAGCAGCAGTGTCTTCCCACTTCGGATACACTGTATTAGAAACTCTGTGGATGCAGCCTAGAAATCTATGTTTTCAAAAGGCCACCAGTTGATTCTGATACACACTAGTTTATGAAACATGAATTTATAAAAGGTATAAAGGAAGCATTATTTTTGCATCAATGCTTATTACTGAAATTTATTCTAACAACCTAATTGTGGATTATGAAAATGTCTAAAGATTTATCCAATAGGATGTTCATCACAGAATTGTTAAATCACCAATCATAATAAAGCAATGAATATCCTATATAAAAAATAATGGAATGGGGAATATTAATTATTTGTGATTAATACAAAGAAGTTTTTAAGTAGTTAAGTCTAAGATCATCCTAATTTTCTCAAAAGTATGCAAATGACTGCATACAAAGGTCAAGGATGTTCAAGAAAATAATAAAAATATCTAAAAAGTTGACGTATACTTGGGATCAGAAATGCCCATAATTTTTTATCTTTATATAAGGACTTTTGTCAAGAATTCTATAACTAATATATAGGATATGTGCTTACACATATTAATATATACATATATGCATATGAACATAAGTGTATATACACATATGTTTTATCATTTTTTTCAATTGCAAATGTTTGAAAAATGCTTATTTAGATAATTCTCCACAGCTTGACCCATGTGAACATATATCTTATGTAGCCTTCCTCCTGGTTGTAAAGTTATGGAAAACATTTACATTTAATATGAATATAAAATCAAAGTTTACTACTCATTCATGCATTACATGTGCCACTGTTTTAAATTTGACACATTTGCTAGATAATAATATTGATATATTTGTGATTGAGTATTACACATGTAGAACATGAGAATTTTGTAAGAATTTACTCCTGTGGAAACTAAAATTATGCTTTATAAATAAGATGTGTTCCTGAGAAAGAGGATGCCATACATAATAAATACTTGAGATTGATGATTTATTTTGTCCAGCAAACCTATATTTTCATAAAATTAATGCTAATTTGAATAACTAAAATTCCTGAAGTTCTCTCCCTATATAAGTTTCTTTGGTTTTTCTTTTATCTATGCATTCTATGGAAGAAAAAGGCTTGGCAGAGTCCAAGATATGGTAATGAGGTCTTGAGGTTTTCTCTTTATAATTACTTAAGTAATCATTATCATCTTTTCAAGTATTTTCAAGTATCAATCTGCTTTTTGTTTAATGCCCTTTTGATGTCCATTCTCTTTCATGAAAACTATAGTTAGGGATTTCCTGTTCTCCTATTCTTGAATGTATCTTAAAACTGGAAAGAGTGACCAGTGGATGAAACTTCAAATGATTGGATGTTTTCAGGTCCTTCACATGTAACAAGTTTTGTTCCTAGGTGCCAAATATACAGCTATGTGTTTCTTTTGCAACAAATAAAAGTAGGCTATGGCTTCCAAAACATTAAATAAAATTGATTTCCCAGGAGAAATAACAAATTGCTTGCAAAACAAAGAACATAGTCAAAATTCAGAGGAATTATTTGAAGTTTTTCATTTACTCGTGACCACCAGACAGTCACATTCTCCAGGCTTTTTTTTTTCTTTTTATTGGTTCTAGTTATAAGAATGAGGCCAAATGTTCTTTAGGTGACCAAAATACTTCACAAATCTCATACATGATGGTTGGAAAGCCCATTATTTTTTTCTGATATTTTAGTTTAATTTGTGAGACTCATGTTTTCTTGTTTTCCAAATTGAAATGACTGTTGAAAATAAATAATTTAAAAACAAAAAAATATAATTTATCATAATCATTTCATTCATCAGCAAAATCACAAGAAGGCTGAAACTATCAATATGGTATAATTTATAGCAAATTAGTATATGTACATAAATACTGTAATCCATAGTATTATTAGTTAATGATAAACTAATTATTTCTTTTCATAATAAATTTTGATTTGAAAGACAATGCTCAGACCATCCCCGCACATCCCTGTATCCAATGGATATAAGATACTAGAAAGTGCTCAGAGTGACCAGCCATTCCAGTTTGCCCAGGTATAAGGGATTTCCCTGGACATGGAACTTTCAACACTAATATCCAAAGAGTCTTAGGAAAACCAGGACTGTTGGTCACTCTACTACAGATGAAGTGTGCATTGGGGTTGGGATTAGTTCATGAGTTCCTATCCTCAGGAATATGGCCATGCAGAGCTAAAAAAGAATAAGAAATTACATTTTAGAAATACCAGTCAGAAATATCAAGAAGAATATGTAGAATTAGCAAATCTGATTAGAAAAAGGGCAGGATCTGAGGTCCTTCATTAAACTCAGTATCCTGAGCCTCCTCTCCTTTATGTTCTTATTGGTGGGTAGCAGGTCTTCCCAGAGGGCTGCAGGTGACAATGTTTTATTTTTTTTAATTAGAATGTAAAGAAATTGAGTCTTTTTTCCATTTTTAAACTTTGATGTCTTAAGTCTCCCTATACCTGAAACATAATTGTTGCATTCTGTAACAATTCTGTAAGCGGGACTTACTTCAAGGAGAAAAAATATCCCCCCATTCCTATTATTATGATATTTAAGGGAGTATTTTAACCTATTTTCAAAGGTTTATCTATTGCAAATATGAGACTGATTTTAATTCCCCTCTTTATTATAGTCTAGTGTTCATATACTAATCCTTATTATATTGCCATGAAATTACAAAAAGAATATCATAACAATTTTGTGTTTATTCTAAATATGCTAGATAAGCCATTAGCATTAACGCAGCTGAGGTTTTATTATTTTTCTTCCCAGAAAGAATGAAAATGAGTTTACTTAATATGAGATGATGGTTTCATATAACTGCTAGGATTAGGTAATGTTGAAAATAAGAAATCTTAATAGAAAGATCTGCTAAATTTTTATTCAGCTGAAATACGTGGACTTCAGTAATAAGGACGGAAGAGCTGGTCAGATTTACTCGTTTGTGACAATTATTTGATAGAATGCTACATTCTGTAATCATCCTCTCCAGACCCCCCTAGAGTATATAACATGCATAGTCTCTGACTATTCCTTCTGGAATCTTATGCAGAGCCTTTCTGTAATTAAACTTGGTTAACCTTTTCACTGGAGAATCTTAAAGCATATTTTGAGTGATCTGCAAATGATCTCTTACAGACCCTCTCAAATATACAGGTAAGCAGAAGCTTAGAACATGCTCACACATCCCAAAAAGTAACTTTTGTTTATTTCTTGATAAAATGTAAAAATGATCCCTTGATTTTAAGCAATTCATGGGCTTTGAAATCAGAAGCATGTATGTTTGAATTCTGGCTTCTCCTTTTAACTGTGGGACCTTTAATACTTCTGATTATTCATCTGGAAAATAAGAATAGCAATGTCTGTCTTATTGTGTAGCTGGACATCTGGCAAAATCTTTCCAATTCCAAAGGCCAACTCCTTCAAATTAAAATGTGTACAGATGTATAATAGCATTTTCCAAAGTGACAAAAATACTGTCTTGCAGTTCTAGCCTCTCCCTCTAGTCTTTCTGAGGTTAGGGACACCTGCAGCTGAGTCTTTGTGAGACTGGTGATGGGAGGGAATAGAGAAGGAGAGGCTGAGGTTATTAAACATCTTATTTTTAAATGTTGAAATTGGAGGTGGGCTCTAATGTTATAAGTTTTAATGTAAATAAAGCCCTTGAGGGAAATATTCAATAAGACAAATTCCTCCCTTTTTAAAGTTAATTCAAAGCCATTGTTTTCCTTCTCCACTGTAGAATTCCCTAAATTCTCTCAAATATAGGTCTTATTTATATAGGATCATATTCTTTCAATTTTTCTTATTTAAAAAAAAAAGAATTACATAGGTCAGAATACTACCTGATTAATCATTACAGTGCTAACGGCAAAGATGAAACAAAAGAAAAACAATGGTCAAAGCTGTTCAGGAGATGAACTTAACATGAGTTTAATGAACTGAGGATTGTGACGCTGCCTTTTAGGTACACAAAGGTTGATGCTATCAGGCTCACTGTGGCTTGTGTAATTTTCTAGCCTAGGCACACTGAATATGAACCAGGTTAACCCAGTGTAGGAGAATACTCTCAAAATTTCCATAAGACACTTTTGAAATAGTAGACAAATTTGTGATCAGAGGGGCTCTCTCCCCTCAAAATATTGTATGTGGTTGCACAACTCATAGAAAATACTGCCCAATTTTTAAAGTCTCTTCTGCACTCCTTTAAATACTATTCTTCTTCCCCTTTCACATGACTGGTAAGAACAACTGCAGGGCCTAGGGGATGTCAGAACCAGACAGTGAAAAGGTCCTGGATCTTAGAAACATCATCACAGAACTGTACGCTGATTAGGCAGACTCTCATTGTATCTTGACATGAAAAACAAATACAATTTTATTGTGTCAATTCCTGATATTTTGGTTTGCTTTGACAATAGCCTCTAATAAATTCTCTCTTATACCTTAGGATTTGGTTAGTCCAAACCATTGGAGGTTCCTTGAAGTCTTATGGGGTTCATAGCTTTATGCTGTTCATTTTCTTGAATGTCTTTTGTGCTTTGATTAACCTTGGTTTCATATTCATCCTATCCTTCATGAACTAGAAGAAGCATTTTTTCCTGTTTAGAGACATTTTTCATCACCATCTAAACGAACCCCTGACACTTTAGTTCTCTACCAGAAACCATAGGTGGCTGTTTTCACAATGGTTAAACATTGAGTCTGACGAACATGAGTTAAAATTGTGGCTGTCTAACTTCTAGCTGTGTGATCATGGCAAATTTCCTATCTACTATGAAACTTTTTCTTCTTCATCTGTTGAATGGAGTGACAGTAGAACCTACTTACAACAGGGACAAATTCATAGTTACTAAATGGTGTATTTCTGCTACTAACTCAACCACCATCACCCACCACCACCCAATATTGTACATCCCTTTTAGTTCCAACCTATTATATTGCAACTGTGTGCTCATATGATTATCACCTTGTCTCTGAGGAATTCACAGTTTAGAAGAACTGGTGTAGAATTGATGCTATGAGCCATGAGATTTGCTAGATTTGTGCAGTCATGCATTAAACGTGTGATTTTTTGAAAGTTACTTGAACTTCCAGAGTCTTCATTTGAAGAAACTCAGGGTCAAACTCTTATATTTATAAGGTTTTCTTTGGGAGGGGATGGACGGGTGCTGTTTCCTATTGCTGCTGTGATAAGTTGATCAATATTTAGTGGCTTAAAACAGTACACACAAATTTATTATTTTACATTTTTGGAGGTCAGAAGTCTTAAATGAGTGCCACTGGGCTTAAATTAAGATATTGGCAGGACCGAGTTCCTTGTGGGAGCTCCAGGAAAGAATCCATTCCTTGTTTTATCCAGGCTGCATGCATTCCTTGGCTCATAATCCCTTTCCATTGTGAAAGTCAGCATGCATATCATTTCAACCTCTTTCTGTTGCTCCATCTCCTTCTCAGCATAATCCACCTGCCTTCTTCTTTCACTTACAAGGAGCTTATGATTACACTGGGCTTACCCAGATAATCCAAAATTAACAATACTCCCATTTAGGATCTTTTGTTTCATTACATTTGCAAAGTCCCTTTTGCCATGTAAGGTAACAAATTCACATGTTCTGAGTATTAGGATGTAGACATCTTTGGGGGATCATTATTCTGCCTACCACAGGGGAACAGGAGTAAAATAACAGACATAGTATCTAGCTTGATTAACTATAGTAATAATAATAAATGTTACTATATGTATATTATTAATATCATTACTACATAAAGGTAGTGACACACTTCACTCAACTTTGCATCATCACTGCCTGACATGATACCTGATACCTATTAAGCACAGCATAAATACTTGCTGTATGAATGGATAAATGCTTGATTTGAAAATACAAGTTTATTTTCTATTCCTTGGATATATTTCTTCTCATATTAAACTAGGATATTTTGTTAAGGCCCAGCCTAGAATTTAGAGATAATTCAAAAATAACAAAAGGTTTTTACATAAAGTTTAGTAACTCAATGACTTGGAAATGTTGTATGAAATTCTGAATTTCTAATTACATAACGTTTCTGACAGCACCCTTGGTATGTTCATGAGGCACATTTCTAAATTACAAGTGATCTCTTACTATAATTTTAACATCAGCCAAATTAGAAGTTAATACATTTAGAATCATTAAATATGTCAGATTTCTGAAGCTTTATCCCTTCAAAAATAAACTATAAATTAGGGTCAACAATAATTCAAAAATTGAGAAGAAAAATTATTTAATACCCACCTGAATACCTTTAAAAACTTTGAACAAATAAATATAAGTTAAAAAAAAATTTCTCTTGCCTAACCTATGTGGCTTAACTGAAATAGAATAGATTTCTGAAGAAATCACAAAGCCACAATGTGGCATTTTAATAACTAATTGCAGGAAAGCTTTAAATTTCTATTTGTGATAATATTTTGAGTAATGAAAATAGTGAAAATGTTAACAAATCTGATTGTGGTAATTATTACAAAATGTATATGTATATCAAATCATCATGTTGTACACCTTAAATATATAACTTTTGTCAATTATCCCTCCATAAAGCTGGGAAAAAAAGAGAAATTAACCAAAAATCAATCATTGTTTATAAAAAATAAAAAGGCAAAATACTGTTCTAGTGCTATTTCTAGTGTTACTCACCAAAGGAAGGATTTTGTCAATCCTAATTATCGTGATCAAAAGTGAAAAATAAAATGTATATTAATATTCCCAAAGGTGGACACTTTTTCAAAAGATGACTAAGATGATCTCTAAATAGGTGGTTTCCTACTTTTTTATTTTTTCCCTTAGCACTTGACTGAACATTTACACCAAACTTGATATAATTATAAATGAGAAGGAAAGAAAGAAAAAGAATCAGCCCCATTCTCAGGCTGTTTACAGTATAACTGAGAAGTTAAAACAGCAGTAAGTGACATGGCCACATGGCCAGAGACCAGTATTGGCATGGTGGGAGCTGGAGGTAGTAGGTGGTAGGTATCACAGGTAAAATGGGCATTATGCCATGTACATGTGTCTATAGATGCAAAAATAGACATATACAACAAGTTAAAGTATGCAAATGCATATGTATATAAAGAACAACATTTAAATCAACATATATAGACTCATTCACCATTTGCCAGGAATCTTTCTGGTCATGGGAGGAAAACAATAGAAAGATACAATTCTTGCTCTTAAATTTTAATTTTTAATTATTTCTTAATGAAGTAAAATTTATAAACAGTTACATACAGAATTTATGAGTTTGATTAACAAGTATACACATGCAACTGATATTCTGATTCATTTATAGAACTTTTCCATTACCCTTAAGCATTTCCTTTGGTCCACTTACACTTGATCCTCCACCTCCACAGCAATCACTCTTTTGACTTTAATCACCAAAGATTAGCTTTGTCTGTTCTGTCAATGCATAGATAAAAAAATCGTGTAGTATATAATCTTTTGTGTCTGCCTTCCAAAACATAATACTCTAAAGTTTCATCCATGTTGTTTCCCGTACTGATAGTTCATTCTTTTTCTATTCCGAGTAGTATTCCATTCAATAGATGACAGTTTGCTTATCCGTTTGCTTATCCGTTCACCAATTGATGGATAGCTACACCTGCCCTCCTCTGTTCAGTTTTTGGCTCTTACGTAATTTCTTACATAAGTATTTTTGTGGACATACATTTTTATATATTTTGGGTAAAAAATCAGTAAAAGTGCTAAGTCATAGGGTATATAGATTTTAAATTTATAAGAAACTACCAACGAGCTTGAAGGAGAGAGAGAAAATGTTTTCCAAGTATTTACTAAGTGACAGACACTAGGCTATTTGCTACACTTTGATCATCTCACCTATTCTTTTAACACTGTGAACTGGGTGTTATCTTTTTCCCTGATTTGCAGAAGTTTAAGTCAAACTTTTGAGAGGTTAGGAAGCGTGCCCCCAATCACATTGCTTGTAAGTGTTGTGATAGGTATTTGAATCCAGGTTATCTTGTATAGGAGTTAAAGCTTGGACTAGGGAGGGAAAACAGATCCAGTTCTTGCCTGGGAAGTGCTCAGAATCTCAAAAGTTTTAATTAGGACTAGTTGTTCTTAGTAAAAGAACTTAATGGGTCAGAAGAAAGCTTATTTTTACATCTAGAGAAACATTTCCATTTCTTCCAAGTCACCCTTGACTAGTGACATGCTATAGCCAGAGGAAGTGGATGCTGCAGCATTATTCTATTTTGCGGCCACTGGAGGCAGCTCGCCAGTCTCTCTCTGCTATTTTGCACAGGCCAGCAGGCAATGCCACTACCCTACAATTAACCTATCTGAATTAGGCTTCCAATTACTATCAAAGGGAGCTGGCCATATCCTTTGGGGATACTCCATCAGAGGCTGAGTTAAGCATACATTTACATGTAAATGGCCTCCTTTTCTCCTTCTTCCCAACCTGCTAATGAAATATTCTGTACTGCCTGGCATGCTGTCTTACATACACATTTAGAATAGGAAACAGCTGTGATGAAAACTAAAAATTAAAGCAAAACTACACATAAAAAATATAGCCCTTGGAAATAGCCAGTTTTTACCTTTTCTTTTCATTTATTCCATTATTCAATGTATATTTGTGTGCCTACCAAGCATTGGAGGCTGGGCCAGGCACTGAAGAAATACCACTGATGATCAAGAATAGGATACCTGCCCTCAGGGAGCTTACCAAGGAGGGAGCCAAGTTCATGTTTACACACGTTTTTTGGAATTTTTTGAATTATGAATTGTGGTGCATGCAGGGAAAGATAACAAAAGTAGCTGTGAGAGCATTTAAGGGGGAAATCTGACATCGTCTGAAGCCAAGAGATTTCTCTGAGGAAGCTGCAAGGTAGGTAACTACTTAAGCTGTCAAAACTACATAGAATCAATGCTAGTTATCTACTGCTCAGTGCTAACTATGTGCCAGGCACGAGTCTAAACATCTCACATGTGTTATCTTCATAGCTTTATGAGACTGGTACTGTTATTATCCCCATTTTACAGATAGGGATGTGGAGCCAGGACCCAAACCCAGGCTGTTGTTGGAGTGTGTACCCTTGGGCACTGAATAACCACACAACTTTCATTGCTGTTCCTTTTGCTTTTCAAAAATTACCTCTTATTGCAAAGTATACTTGTCATTTTTTATAGGTGGCCTAATTACTGCTTTATTAAAACACTAAAATTTGTTCCTTGATCCAACCTATGTTAAAATATTTATTATGTATGCAAATTATTGCTTTATTAACAGGCAAAGACAGGATTTTTGAAACACAGTCTCACTCTGGCACCCTGGTAGAGTGCAGTGGTGTCATCATAGCTCACTACAACCTCAAACTCCTGGGCTTAAGCAATCCTCTTGCCTCAACCTGCCTAGTAGCTGGGACTACAGGTGTGCACCACCACGCATGGCATATTTTCCTACTTTTAGTAGAGATGGGGTCTCACTCTTGCTCAGGCTGGTCTCAAACTCCATTACTCCTCAGGAGTAATTCTTGTAATTAATTCAGGAGTAATTCTTGTAAGTAATTCTCTTCTCCACAAGTAATTCTTCCACCTCGGCCTCCCAGAGCACTCACATTGCAAGCGTGAGCCACCGTGCCTGGCCTGTTTTCTTTTTTTATTGATACATAATAGATGTAGATATTTGGGGGTACATGTGATAGATAATTTAGTATATTCATATAAATTTATAAGAATCAAATAAGTGCCAGGAATTGTATGTTTTCTCTCAGAAATTATTTGAACATCTTCTAGCATCTTTGTAGCATAGGTAAGAAATTTAGGTTAAGAGAAGTTTAGTGGCTTGCCCACAGTCACACAGGTAGAAACCGTGCAGGAGCCAGGAGTGGAAGCCAGATTTGCCTATGTTGCTACAAACACTGGGCTGCTTCTCTGATTTTATTATTTAGTCTGGTCTCAATAAAGCGGCACATATATTGGAATTGAGTGGCATTTCCACTTCTTGGATATCCCCAACAATGCTTAGCCTCATGTTTATATTAAAAAATAAATCAATTCCGGTTAAATCAATGAAACGATCCAAGAAAATCCTTCCTATTTCATTGCTGTGACCATGCGTTCACCAACCAATATTCTGATGATTGATATTTTTTCTGTTATTTTGATATTGGGAATGTGTTGTCCTGGGTGTCTGAAGGATATATTTAGTTGGCTTGGTTAAATGCTTTGCATTGTTAATTGATATAATTATTTTTTTATTCAGTGTAGTTTCCTGAGTATTGGGAAGGTGTGGGAGTTCCACAGACCCAATATGAAAGTCCCTGTGCTCCTTCAACTTTTTTTTTCTTGACATATTCCAAAACCTCTCTTTATTTTTTTCTCTGTACTTGCATGTCTCTCTCTCCACACCTTGCTCACATTGTCCTACTCATTGCTTTCTGAGATTACCTTGGGATCTCTAGGAATTGCAGGGTAACACTATTACATGCTGATTCCTTTTTCAAATACTCAGAGCCATTGTCCATACAGGTACCCTCACACCTGCCAAACCACACACATCCTGATGTTGGATGCAGAAAATAGGTCTCTAGCAGCTCATGCTGACTTGTCTCTAGAAGCAGTTGACTTTCACAGCCAGTTTCTAGGGAGGTTTAAAAAAAATACAGATAACGCTGTTGGTGCTTTGGTATTCTGTCTTCAGTTCCTCATACTTCCCACCTCTTCTTGTACAAAGCATAATTTCAACTCCACAGCCTTCTCTTAAGTGTTCTCCTTTGCTTGTCCTCACATCAGATCACCAACTAATCTAGCCCAGAGATTTTTCATTAGGTTTCATTACAGGACGTTACAGCTTTCGTTGCATGACTGTGCTCTCCATAGAGACTTTTCAATGACACTATTTTGAGAAATTAAGTGATTTGAAGTACAGCAGTAGCGACACGCATTACGATGTCAAATATTTTAAGCCACATAAAACTGAAGAAGTCATGTTTGAGGATCCGAGCATGCTGAAAGGTCCAAAGATGCTTTATTAAAATAATAAGGATGATAATAATAATAGTGATATTAAACAAGAGAAAAAAGTACATGTTTTGAAAAAATCTATTTGTGCATTCTTTTCTTCAACAGATATTTTGTTATGGACCTGCCATGTGCCAGGCCCTGTGTAAGAAACTGATATCAAAAGGAAATAAATTGATTTTTACTTCTTTGAAAATTGGATACACCATGATGAAGGGATATTTGATGGTATTTGGCTAAATCATATATCAAAAGTTTATACATTTTTCTACATAAATAAAGGTAAATGTTTATGTCTCTGGAGTGGCACATACACAACTTAAATAGAATTTTAGTAACTTGGCTATCCCTAGCTCTCCACTGTGTCTTCTTTAGGACAGGCCTCAGAATATTTTCATATTCAAAACCACAGATCCTATTTCAAAAGTAGTGCTAATGTAAAATATTTGTAAAGTTTTCCCAAGTAAGTGAAGAAGGGATATTACACATCATACATAAAGCAAAGGCACTGATTATTCCATTTTATCATCTGTCTTCTTTCCTTCATTTTCTCTACATAGCTGCCTAGGCTTTGGACTCTGTCACTCGTTCTTTCTCTGTCTCTGTCTTCCTGTCTCTCTCTTACTTTCTATCCCCACCTCTAACCAACCTCCACTCTCCTTTTTTCCCTGCCTTCTTTTCTTCCACCTTCTCCCTTCTTGTTATGCTAGGTCGAGGAAATCCCTTTCCTTATGCACAGCCATGTGGCCCTCATTATGCTCCCTTATTTAGCATCCATGGTCCCCCAGTCTCCCCATTCAGCACAAAAAGCGTCTTTTCTGTATCCCAACATCCTCAGAAGTCAGAGAAGGGAATCTCCTGGTAGTGATATTATTCTCTTTTTTTTGCTGGTTTTTTTTTTTTTTTTTGTCATAGTTTCTTTTATCACCTCTATTTTTTTGTTTGCTTGTTTGTTTTGAGACAGTCTCACTCTGTCTCCCAGGATAGAGTGCTGTGACATCAGCGTAGCTCACTGCAACCTCAAACTCCTGGACTTAAGCAATCCTCTTGCCGCAGCCTTCTGAGCAGCTGGGACTACAGGCGTGCACCACCATGCCCGGCTAATTTTTACTATTTTTAGTAGTGACAGGTCTCACTCTTGCTCAGGCTGGTCTTGAACTCCTGAGCTTAAGTGATCCTCCTGCCTCAGCCTCCCAGAGTGCTAGAATTACAGGAATGAGCCACCAGCCTGGCCATATCACCTCTATTTTTAAACAATAAAATTATATTGTTAAATCCAAAAAATCCTATAAGCAACTATTTTTTAAAATGGAGGCATAATTTTTTAAAAATAGTAGTAAAATGGAATAGTAAATTGGAAACCTAGGTGTCCATTGTCTCAGATTTAGCTATTATTTACAAGTGAGACTATCATTTTGGGAATATGATAGGAGAACTATAAAAATTTTAAGGTTGGAATTATTTAGTGCTTACAGTCAAGAATGCAAGTGGGTTTTTGCTATTATAATAAACTGAAGTAAGGAAGTGAGCATTGATTGCAAAAATACATTTTGTGAACTCCAATGTTAGAAAATACCTGTTTTCCATTAATTTCAGTACAGTACAGATTTTCTGTGTGCTCTAAAGTAATCTTCACAATTTTTGAAACAATTGAAAAACTATAGCACATTTTGCTTGCTAAGTTAACATAACGAATTGAACAATTTAATCTAATACAACACAAATATTTTTATTTCTCTAAAGAGAAATGCCTTTCTAATTCCTAAGACATATTTTGGGATTTAACAAACTTCTGCTGTGGATAGAAACAAGATGGTTTCATTGTACTGTAAAGTATTAAGCAAACAAAAGCAAAAAATAACCTGTAAATAACTCTAAACCAAGCTGTGTGGTATTTTTTTTTTCCACAGCTGGAATACTAGTTTTTATTACAGCTCAACTGGCATTGCAAATTAAAATTCATCTGTTTGTTAAACTGCTACTTAAAATGGCTTCCACCAACTGTTACAGTTGAATATTATGTTGTCATTTATGCATTTAGTGGGAATGGTTCAATAGCATGAATATTTAAAAACAAGTACACAGAAAAGTACTTTTCTTCCATTGGTTTTCAATAGATTACTAACTGAATTATGTTTCAAGTTTTTGGTCAAACTTGGCTTAATTTTACTGATGATAAGGCAGCTGTCAATTGAATTAATTAAATGGTCTTTATAGGTACATTATAGCTATAGTTCCTGCTTATAACCAAACAACTCTGTTATTAATTCTCTGTTACATCACCCTACAGATTTGCCACTTACAGAAGCTAAGGAATTTTGCAGTGATGATTAAACCTCTCCCACGCTGTGACACATTATTAACAACACAAAAAGGTGGTTTCTTTTTATTTGTGTGTTTTAACATTATTTTTATTGAACATGAAAGCCTGCAAACTATTTTGAACGAATTACATATTGACATTTGAATGTTTTTAAAATCATAGTAAAATGGAAAACTAGGTCAAGGTTATGTATGTCTAGAACCATCTTATTTTATATATTAATGGAAAAAAACAAGGAAAAGCACTCCTAGTGCCCTAACATATTGGAATACAAAAGCAGAATATTAGTCCCTCCTTTAATACCAATAATCCTAATTACCTCCTTTGGGAAACTTTTAATGACATTCCATATAGATTTAATCACATCCTCATCTGAATTACTCTATACCTCCTGAATCATTCTGTTGTAATTCTTACTATAATGGTCTTTTAACTTTTTTATATGTCTGTCACAGAAAGAAGATAATGAAATGTATCCTATTTTGCATTATACCCATAATGCCAGGCCCAATTTTTCTTACTCAATAGGCACCCATCACTATTCAAATATTACAGTAAGATTTTTTTGACTTATCTGAATCATAGGAAAAACAGTAAATTTCAGGTTAATTCTCCTAACAAAAAATCCTTGTTCTTAATCTTGAAGTCATGTTTTAAATTTGTTTATTATATAACATTTCCCACTTAAATAGCCTCTCTGCTCCTAAGATAATACAACTCCCTAGATGATAATGTATTTAAAAGTAAAAGTAACTTCATGTTCATTTTATCCTTGTGATTTTCATGTATTAACTCCAAATTAAAAGAAAATGATATCTTACTATAAGCCCTATATTGAGAAAAATGACTTAGGTTCAAAGACATAGGGTCACAATTTTGCTTTAGAAAATAAGAATGTAGTTACAATTAACCATTATTTTTGCAGGGTCATCAAAATTGCAATTCATCTACTATTTTATAGAACAAAGAAATTCAGCCTTATTATGTAGATTGTTTCTTAAAGGATCAGTTTCTTCATAAGCGCTTAACACTGAGAAGGGTACGATACATGCCTAATTTATAACTCATTCATTTTCAAGTGTTTTATCCTACAATCCACCAAAAAAGATGACAAGAAAAGAGGAGAAATCTTTGTGATAGCTGTATAGCCACCAGTAAGAAAAATGTTAACCTTTTCTTCCTTTAATATTCCACCAGAACAACAGTTTTACCCAGCATTTATTCCCTTAGCTATGCTAATCATATTGTACATTGTGAATTCCCAGAAAAATATGCATTTGATATCTTCACTAAAATGTCATCTGTCTGACAGCTTGCTGTTTCCTGACCACTTAGACTTGAATAATTTGATGAATTCTGTTTGTAGTACTGTTTAATGTTAGGGAAACTGAGGAACACAAAATGTAGGAGACAGACATTTACAAGAAAATAGCCAAAATAAAACATTTTTGATGACTCTAGAACCATGATATCTGATAGATCCAAGAAATGAGCTTTAAGGTAATTGCTAAAGAACACTTATGTTAATGGAACTATTAAGCAGAAAAGGACAATTAGCAGAGATTGTATTTCATTTTTAAGGGATAACATATTTGCCTTAAACTTTGGACAAATGAATTTTTCAGCATTAATATTTTTCTACCAGTAGATAAATACTTTCCCATCCATCATATTTCATTTAAAAAAAAAAAACAGTGGCAGTATTGCCACTTACCAACTGGAAACCTTGATGGTTTTTTTCTTTCTCTTCTTTTGAAAGTGAAATAAAGCATTCTGAGGAGTTGGTTGCCAACTTTGTAACTTCATAAAGGCAGATAATCATGTCATATCTGAAAGTTAAAAATAAAGAACATTTTATAGTTGGGACAAAAGGAAAATTATTGCCTTATTAAGGAATATAATAAGTGTAGTTTGAATCCTAAGTGGGAATTTTTATATAATTATTTTTAGAGTATATTAGATGAAAATCTTCAGGTATATCCTTTGAAGTATCTTCTCTAATCTTGGTACAATTTCCTAACTAGATCTTCACATCATTTTTTTTAATGCTATTGAAGGAAACTGTGTCTACATAGAGAAAGGAGGTAGTCTCACACACACAGACACACACACACACACACACACACACACATCTTTCTTGAGAAAATGGCCAAGTATCATGTCAAAATGGCATGATTCTAAAAAGAACATGCCACATTGATTGGGTGTGGGATCAGAGGTAATAAGCATTTGTTTGTTTAGAAGTATAAACAGTTTCAGTAAAAAATAAAATTGTGATGTCTCGTCCTTGTTTACATTATTCCATCGACCCCACATCCCTTCTGATATTTTGCTTTTTCCAAAGCCATATCCTATACCATCCCATCCATTTGTTCATTCAAACATATCTAATGAACCTGTTTGCTGTGATAGTGCTTTCCCTAATGGAGCTTAGAGCAGTGAATATTTGGTTACTAATAATCAATTCACGAATTGTGGTAAGAATATTAAAGAAAGGAAGAAGGCCCATGAAAGTAGGGAACAAAGAGACACGAGCCAGTATGAAGGAGGAAGGCACAGGTCAGAATTATTTTACCTAAACAGTTTACAGTTTCACTAAGGAGGTGCCATGTAGCTGGATCTTGATGAAGAAATGCTATCTATTTGTCTATCTATCAGCTATCATTTTTTTTTTAAGTAGAGAGAGTAAGGCATTCCAGAAAAGTATCACATGCAAAAGCATCTAGTCTTAAAAGAGATTGCCATTTAGGAATACAATCCTACAGGAAATAGGGAGCCCAAAGAAATGTTTGTGCAGAGGGAACAGCATATGCAAATTTGTGTTTTGCAAAGGTAGCTCCTGTGGAAGTATGGGAATTGATAGTAGTAAAGAGAAACTGTTGATAAGGATTATATTTTTGAGGGTAAAAGTGAAGTATAATGAGGGAGTAATCTACTGGTTCTTTAAACTTTGTGTTTTGTTTCATAAAAATAGCTTGGACTAATATTTAGCAACATAGATATGTAGACTTCATTCAGAAATTCTATTAAGTTTAATACCACAGATTAATGCCCAATGGATTAAAGCAGTGGCAAATTTAATGATGAAAGGGGCCAAATTAGTGACTTTTTAATTTAATTTAATTTTTCTTTTTAGAAACATGCTCTCATTCTGTTGTCCAGCTTAGAGTGTAGTGATGTGATCATAGGTCACTGCAGCCTTGAGTTCCTGGGCTCAAGTAATCCGCCTGCCTCAGCCTCCCAAGTAGCTGGGACTATAGGTGCACTCCACTATGTTTGGCTAATATTTTGTTTATTTAATTTTTGGTAGAAACAGGGTCTCGTAATGTTGCCCAGGCTGGTCTAGAACTCCCAAAGTGCTAAGATTACAGTTGTGAGTCACCACAGTCGGCCGTGACATTTTTAAGTTCGTTGAATTAAAGATCCATTCAGTTTTTCCAATATCTTAATTTTTACTATGTAGCAAGCATTTTCCTAAAAGCTGGGGATATAAATTTAATAAATCATGACTTTTTTCTCCAAAAATCCTATGGTCCAAATGCCATTTTTCTCATAATATGGTCCATAATCAATCTACATCAGAATCACCTGAGGAGCCTGATAAAATTACTCATTCTTGAGCCCCAATCCAGACAAAACAAATCAAAATTTTGGCAGAGGAAGGGAGGATTGGAATCTACAGACTCCTCAAATAGGTCTAATGCATGATAAGTTTGAGAACCATTAGCCTACTGTGATGACAGACAGAATTTGGGGGTGAAAATAGGGATGTATCAAGGTTGTTAGAAGCAGTGCTTAGGAAAAAATAGGTGGATGGTGATTCTATTAACTGAAATTGAGATTATAGGAGGCATCTTCATCATTGGGAGAAGATAAAATATTCTGAAGTATTCTCAAGTAGATGAATCAAGAAGGCTCTTGCAAATAGATATCTGTCACTTAGGGAACTGGAAATAAATATTTGGGACTCAGCAGCACAGAGGTTATCATTAAAACCAATGGAGATTGGTAATATTAGCTAGGAAGAATGTTCCTGAGTACAGTGAGACTTATTTTAATGAATTTTTTAAAGAAACCAAGAAAAACTTAAACTCCAAAGCAAGCAGAAACCATAAAGTAATCAGAAGGAAGTAAAAGAAGTAAATAAGTCATTTTCAAAATTATATAATTTAACTTTTGAGGAGTTGATCTGTCTTCAGCTCTCATCAGATTAAGAGGCTCCAATGATGGCACTAGGAAGGGATTTTCCATTGCTTATTCCATCCTCTTTTTTGGTTTCATTACTTACAATGTTCTCTTCTGCAGGTCCCATAAGGCTTCCACCACTTCCAGATCTCATATTCCTCAGGTCGATAAGCCATTGCAGAGAGAGAAGCCACTCTCTCCCAGGGATTAAAACAAGTTCTGACCCTATTGCTCATTGGTCAACTGTGTCATAGACCCAAACATCAACAAATCACTAGCACCAGAGAAGTAAAATATGCTGATTGGCTTAAGTCACTCAGCTCACCACAGGAGCACACGATAGGGTTAACCTCTACCATGGCGACCACGATGACTGCCAAATCACAGGACCTGAGATTCAGAAAGAGGATAGACTTCAAAGAAAATTTGTAATAGCCTTAGGAATTAGGAATGGAAATTAAGCAGCCAAATATAATAAAAATGTCAACTTCATTGGGTATTAAAGTCATGCACACACCTCATTATTAAAAGAGTAGAACTTCCTCATCTTTTTGAAAATCAGGATAGCACTTTCCTGTCTTCAGTCTCCCTGTTGCTCTCCCACTCCCTATTATTCTTCAAAGATCAGCGGTTTGGCAGTATAATTTCCTACTTATTTTGGTACCCTGGGAAGTCACAAATCCTGACTGGGGTCCTTGAACTCATTTCAGACCTCTATTTTGGTGTCATTATAATGTATACACATCTAACTGTGAGATGCATTAAATATAACTACTCATTTCCATAATCATTCAAAGTTTTGCATTGTGCTAAATAAGACTTGGTGATTTTTTTTCCACTTCCCTCTACGCTTTGTCCATAGAAGAATGGTGCTAAAAGGGCATCCTTAGATAATTCACATAGCTAAAGGTCATGAAGTCGGAAAAGGAAGAATGATAGAGCTGCTCATAAAAGTAGGCAAGTGATATTAAGTTGAAGCTATTTGAATTTAAAGAAATTGAATAATGAATAGGAAGAAAAAGAAAGTTTTATTGAAAAAATGTATACAACTTAAATGTTGGGATATTATAGAGTTATAAAAAAAGTAAAAACATGATAAAAGAAGAAAGTATATATATTTTAGTAATGGAAAAATATTAGATAGCAATGTACTAAAATAGTAATGAAAATATATGTTTATTTTATTCTTTATACTTTATTTTCCAAATTTTCTATGCTAAGCATATATAACCTCAAGATTAGGTCAAAAGAAGATAAATATCTATTTGCATTTTGCTCTTATCTACCCCTCCCACCAAAAAAAAATTAAATTTTATTGCTTACCCCCAGATTTTTTTCCAAATAAAAATGCACAAGAACTAGAAGCCATATCTCAAGGCTTCCTGTAGATAAAATGTACAACAGTCACTTCTTTGTTTTCCAATGAACCAGGAAATTTAGCTATGCAGAAAATGTCTGTGAAGCTCGGGGGAAATTACAACATTAAACATAGTAAAGTATGAGGAATGCTGTTATACATAAGCAGTACTTTTCAAAATGTTATTGACTTTGGAAAAATATCATATAAATATAATTTGTTATTTTTCCCTGCAATAAAGTGATTAAGAAACTTTATGACTTATTTTCAATGACCAATGACGACAAAAAGGTAATTGAAAAATCACATACAAGCCAATTCTAAACAAAAAGAAGCAGAGCTTTTTTTCTAATTACATAATATGCCTGATCTGAACGCCAATCGAGGTAACCTCCTTGTTGAAATCCTTGCCTCTTCTTGCCCAGTTCCTCCTTTTATGTAGTTCAACACATTCATTCTTCTGCTAGAGCAATGGCCCCCACTTTTTCTTCATTATCAATCCCCTAAGAACACCTGTTAGACATTTTTTTTTCTAAATGTCTTCCATGAAATTTTCATATTACAGGTATACTAGGGATCTGTTTATTTACTGTTTGTATATATGAGCTTTATACAGAGCAAGAGTAAGATTTTTGCTTTCTCAAGAACCAATTATCACACCTTTGGAGTTGACATTACCCACACTAAGAATGCACATACTAGACTGTTTCTCAAAGGAAAGGCTACTGGTGTTTGGGGACATAAAATTCTTCATTGTACAAGACTGACCATAAATTTTAGGCCCCTCAGTTTCCTTGGATCCTGCCCAATAAATATCAGTTGTATCTCTAGTCACTGTGATTAAAAAAAAAAAAAGAAATGCTTTATGAAAAAAGAGACAAAGTTTCCTTACAGAAGAATTCCAAAGAATATATTATAGATACTCCTTACTTAGAAGGAGGAGCTTTACCCCTCCCCTACCAACAGTGGACTGAATTAATGATGGACTTCTAATAAACAGAGAGAGTAAGAAAAGGAAAAAATAAATAGTAACTTTACCATGGAAGGACTTTGCAATCACTGTGCCATAAAGTTTAGCATCTCCAGTGATGCCATGGAGCTTCTGATAGGATGTGAACAGAAGGGCACATTAGGTCTATGCTATTCTTTCAAAAAGCCATAACCCTGTTCTTAAATCAAGGGGCATTCTACAAAATATCTGATTAGCACTCCCTAAACTGTCAAGATCACAAATAACAAAGGAAAACTGAGTAACCTCACAGATCAGAGAACACTAGAGACATAACCATTTAGTGCCACTGATATCCTAATTTGGATCCCAGAACAAAAAGATGACATTAATGGAAAACTGGTGTTATCCAATTGAAGTCTAAGAATGAGTTAATAGTAAGGGACCAATGTTACTTTTGACAAATGTCCTATGATACTGTAAGATGTTAACTATAGGAGAAATTGGGTGAGGGATATAGAGAACTCTCTCTACTCTCTGTACTAATATTACAAGTTTTTTTTTTTGTAAATCTGAAATTATTCCAAAATAAAAAATTTATTTTAAAAAATGCCCCGCAAATACACACACATATATTCTTCCAAAAAATCCCTCTGAGCGATAGCACCCTAGGTTGAGACGACTATTAGAAAACCTTTTTAAAATGCACATCCAGTCATGTCACTGCCCTGCCAAAATTCTTAAATGGCTATCTCCCTAGAACATTTATCATGTAAGACCTTCGTTACGTGACTTTTGACGACCTTTTCAAACTCATTTTCCTCCACTGCACCCCGGCTGCCCTTCGCTACCCCTGGCTCCCTGTATTTCCCCAAGTGCTGTTGTTTCATGCTTCCATACCTTCACACTACCTAACATCGTGATAGCAGGCATCATTTAGAAATAGATTACAATGAAGATTCGTCTGAGTTTAAGAAAGATTAAATGGGCCAAGGAGAATGGCTGTTTGTGTTCATTTTAGTTATTTCCTGCTACCTACAATAGTCATCCTGTCTGACAGAATCTTTTGATCAAAGATCTAGTCACGTAGATTATTGCTTGCTTGAAAAATGGCCTGTGGTGCCCTAGGAATAAACTAGAAATGAGGCAGTCATAGTACGTGCAGTATCAGACCTCCCGGTTCTATCTCTCAGCTACGTTTATAGAAGAACTTTGACAGATGGCTTTCAGAAGTAATACATTTATTTCAAGCATTTGACTGATGTGATAATGATAGGATAATTATGATGAACATGGACTTAATCTCTGAATAGATTGTTGCTAAAACATAACTTGTGTGAGAAATAATAGAAAGGCTTTGCTTTGTTTGTTTTAAGAACGTTATTTAGTAAGATATATAGTTTTATTATCTTTGTATCCTTTCTGATCCATAAAGAATTTAAATGTTTATGGACTCAATGAAAGATTTACATTGAAATTGTACGAAAACAGGATTGATTGTCTGGCCATCATTTTCTGAAGTAGAATTTCAATACAGGTCTTGTGGCATTAATAAATAATGTTCTTACATTCTCATCTTATGATGTCCCCAAAATAATCCCATTTAAATAAATACATTGTTAAATAAAAGTTATTGTTCACAGGTCAGGGGATTATTTGTTTTTTGCAAACACTATAGTACATTTCTATGAAATATTAAAACTTAATTTTTGAAACACCTCTATACATTTCCTTCTCAAACTGTCAAACATGTAAAATTATTGAGTATTGATGCTTAGCCATGGAGAGAAGTCCTTTGTCAGGATGCTAAAAAAAAACGAAAGCAGAGAAGGCAATGCCAGATGAGTGTGTGCTGACTCTAAGTAAAGAAGCAACATCAATAAATAATGAATTTGGTTTCAGAGCCATAAGAATCCAATTATTTCAACCAATATGAAGATTGTTTATCACTATTCTTCCTGGGCAGTGATTCATGTCACAAGCCTAAAAGGACATCGACGAAGCAAGATTCAGATTTCTAGAGAAGCAGCAAAATTCATATCTCCCCTATCAATAAACTCATATCTCCCATTGTAGGTAGGAATTTATTTTGTCCAGTTAGTGTCACCAAAAGCTAAGGAGCCTATTAGAGACCAATAAACTAAAGAAGCCATGTGTAATATACTGCAACTGCTATTTCCCTATGTATCCTCCTGGTATCTGTTAAGATTCTATATTCCTTGGAAAAATAAATGCCACACATACTCTCTGATAGTTGGGTGCTAATCAATGGGCACACACAGTCACAAAGAGATGTAAAGGTCATAGGAAATCAAGAAGGGTGGAGGGGTGGAAGAGGCAGGGTAAAAACCTACCTATCGGGTACAATGAACACTACTCAGGTGATGGGCATACTAAAAGCCCCAACTTAAGTATTATAAAAGATATCCATGTAACAAAAACATGTGTAACCCCTTATTATTTTGAAATTTTTTAAAAGATTCTAATTTCTGACTTAATTAACCAGGAACTTCTAGTTCTGCCATTGTATCAGAAAAAAATATAAAAGGAGGAAAAAAGGGGGAATTTCATGGCAGAAATTCTTCATTAGAAATTGCTTTAATTTGAAAAATGAAAATAAAAATTGTAGTGGAAGGAGTTTTTCTTTTAGTAATGGCAAAGTAGCATGTATTAGATTAATCATCTAATAGATAATATCAAATCTGGAAGCCCCCCCCCAAAAAACCCACAACTATGTGAACACACAGGAAAAATTAAAAGTGATCAGAAACTGGAGGAAACAAGGGACTGAATTCAGTAAATTTGGAGTTTCTATCATCTGAGTACACATTCCTGTCTACCCAGGACTGCATAGCTAGAACTCAAGCAGAAATCTGCAGTATTCCTGTCTTGAGAAGTGAAAGAATAAAGTTTGAGGCCACCCAGAGTGTCTGGACTATGACACGGAAATTCCAGAATGGAGGGAATCACAGAATCTTCAATGACTACTTAAAAACTCCACCCAAGTCCCTGGCAAGAAAGATACCACATTTTCCAATAAAAACAGCACCAAGGAGGCAAGGGCAAAGATGGGGGTGGGACCTCAGATATTTCATGTGCTGCCCACCTCAGGGGAGATATGGTTTGAAGTCTGCATCCCAGCCATGGTGTATGACTGGTAGAAAAGAGTCAGCACTGTTCAGGAAAAGGGAACAAAATCTAGAGCATCCCTAGAATATAGCACCAAAAAAGCCCAGTAAACAATTTAAAAAAATACCGGACTTGCACAACAATAAAAAAATGTAACCTATGGTCAAGGGAAGAAAATATAGGGGAAAAAACTGACAGTTATAAGATCCAGATGATGCTGATATTTGCAAATAAGAACTTTAAAGCAACTCAAAGGATAGTTGGTCAAAATGAATAAAGAGATGGAGATTAACACGAGAAAAATAGAAATAATTTTCAGAAACACTAAATGGAACACTCAAGCTACAAAATACAATATTTGATTTTTAAAAATCCTACCGGAGCTTAAGATCAGATTTGAGATTGCAGCAAAAGAGGTCAGTAAACCTTAAGATACATTGTTATGAAAGTAAATTATCCCATCTAAAGAACAGAAAAAAGTAATTTTAGAAAAAGAAAGAAAAGAACTCATGACTTTAAGGACATATGAAGCTGTCTACAATGTATGTAATTTGAGTTCCATGGGAGAGGACAGAAAGAATAAGATTGGAAAAAAAAATACTTGAGGGAATAACAGTTGAAACTTTTCTAAATTTGGTGAAAGACATTAACTTAAAAAAAACAAGCAAACAAAGAAAACCACAACTGAAACTGGGCACCGCAGCATGCACCTATAGTCCCAGCTACTCAGGAGGTTGAGGTGGGAAGATCCTTTGAGCCCAGGACTTTTGAGTTCCCCAGCCTAGGCAATATAGCTAGACTCCACCTCTAAAAATAAAACAAAACGAACACACAAAATTCATCAAGCACCAAAGATAAATTATTCATATTATGTATATATGAATATATATTCATATATATGTATATATGAATATATTCATATATTCATATTCATGTATTCATATTAAATACATGAGTATATCAAAGAGTTGAAATCAAAGATGAAGGAGACTTCTTAAAAGCTGTGAGCAAAGTAAAATCACATTACATACGTGCAAACAAAGACATAAAGTATGACTAACTTCTCATCGGAGAAAAATAAAAGCTCTAAGATAATGAAACAACATATTGACAGTGTTGGAAAAGGCAAAACAACTGCTAAGCTAAAATTCTAGATCTTGAAAATACTTTCTTTGAAAATAAAAGAAAGTTAAAGGCATTTTACAATAAAAAGATAATTCATCACCAACAGACCTGCCCTACAAGAAACACTAAAGGACAATTTTCTGGCTAAAGGGAATGATACCACATAGATGCATGGATCCAAAGGGAAAAAAAATATGAAGAATACTAGGAATGGTAAATATGTATGTAAATGTAAAAGATAATATGTGATTTCTTCTCTTATTAACCATATGAATTATCTGCCTACTAATTACTATAAGAAATATAAACCCCACAGAATGACGAGGTTTATAAATTATTAGAATACTGTATATGACAATCACAGCACAAAGAATGAGGAGCAAATAGAACTAAAACGTTAAAATGTCGTTTGCATTTTTCATTTCTCATGAGATAGTACAGTATTAACTCTAAGTGGACTGTGATGAATTAAGGATAAATATTTCAAGAAAACACTTAAAGAGGTATGTGAAGCTATGTACCTTTGAAGCTATCCAACAGTGACCTCAAATAAAAGTAAAATCAAAACTATTAATATCAAAATTCTGATATAAAATAAGTGGTAAGTAACTATGCACCAGATATTGTGCTAAGTGGTTAGATATCCTTATTAAAATGAGAAGAATGAAAACCAAATAGTGAAGAAATTAAAGGAAGAATTTGATAGAGGAGATGTGGTTGTTCCCTTCCTGAAATTCAGGACATAATGAAAAGTCCACCAACGCTTATTTAATCTACAGATTCCTGTGGTGCTTAATAAAACCACCAAAAGAGACCACAATATCATTATTTATGTACTGGAAAGGAAATTGATCAGATGAAGTGTAACATTTTTTTTTTTTTTACCAACAGAATTTTGGGAAAAAAATTATCACGGCTGGGGAAGCAAAAGAATAACCATATATAGTTCAATCGGTGTGATCCAGATTTCTGGATATGACCTCAGATTCTTGGCAAAACACTTTTTTGAAAGACTATGGTAAATCTCCAGACTGAAAAGCATGTGTTTGAGCCCAGCCTTATTGATTGAAAAGGTGAGTGTAAAGCTACATATCATAGAATAACCAGAATGGTATGGAGGGAGGAGGTGGAGCAAGATTGCTGAGTAGAAGTATCCAGCAATCATCCCCCCACCACAGGAACACCAAACTGAAGAACTATCCATGCAAGAAAGCACCTTCATAAGAACCAAAAAAATCAGGTGAGCAATCACAGTATCTGGTTTTAACAATGTATCAGAGAAAGAGGCATTGACAAGGGTAGAAATGACAGCCTGGCATTGCCCACACCAGCCCTCCTCAATTCCCTAGCAGCACCATGCAGAAACAGAGTCTGCGTGCTTGAGGGAAGGGACAGAGAAGTGATTTGGGGACTTTTTATTAAAACTCAGCACTGCACTGTCACAATGGAACACAACACAGGGCAGAATTCTACAAGTGCCCACAGAGGGAGCATTCAGATCAGTCCTAGGAGAGGAAAATTCTGAGCCCCAGAAAGAGAAACCCGAGTCCCGACTGGCTCCACACGGACTAATTAAGTGGGCTGGGGCTGGGAATAAATTTGAGAGTCAGCCAGGATGCAAGGACAACAGTCCTTGGGCAAGCCCTGGTGCTGCACTGGATTTGGACCAGTGGAACTGGGGTGTGAGCAACCCAGTGAGACAACAGCTGTGACCTCCAAGAGGCTGCCTGTATCACCCCTCCCCTAACTCCAGGCAGTGCAGCTCCAGGAGATACTACTTTCACTAGAGGGAAGAGTATAGAGGACTTTGTCTTGCAACTTGGGTACCAGCTCAGCTCCAGTAAAATAAAGCACCAAGCAGATTCCTAATGCCCAAGATTCCAGACCTTAGCTCATGGATGGTGTTTCTAGACCCATTCTGGGCCAGAAGGGAACACGCTTCCCTGAAGGCAAGGACACAGTCCAGACAGGATTCACCGCCTGCTGACTAAAGAGCCCTTGGGCCTTAAATAAACATCAGCTGTAGCCAGGCAGTAGTAACTGCAAGCCTTGGGCAAGAACCAGTACTGTACTGGCTTCAGGTGTGACCAGCCAGTGTAGTGCCAGTTATGGTGGCCACACAAGTAATGTGTCACCCATCGCACAACTCCAGACAGCCCAGAGTGGAGAGAGACTTCTTCTGATTGGGAGAAAGAGAGGGAAGAGAACAAGAGACTTTGCCTGGTAACTCAGGGAATTCTCCCTGATTTTCCTCAAGCCCACCAAGGTGATGTCTCGTGGTGCCTGCAAGTGTTGCAGCTTTGCTGGGCTTGGGCGCCCCCTAGTGCTGATATAGTTGTAGTGACCACAGGCTTAGATCACAACATTCACAGGAAAATACGACCTCAACAAACTAAATAAGGCACCAGTGACCAATCTCAAAGTGACAGAGATATGTGATCTTTTAAAGAATTCGAAGTATCTGTCTTGAGGAGGTTCAATGAACTTCAAGATAACACAGAGAAAGAATTTTATAAGAGAAATTTAACAAAAAGATTGAAATAATTAAAAAACCCAGAAATTCTGGAACTGAAAAATTCAGTTGACAATCTGAAAAATGTATCAGAGATTCTCAACAGCAGAAATAATAAAGCATAAGAAAGAATTTGTGACCTTGAAGACAGGTATATGAAAATGCACAGTCAGAGAAGAACAAGAAAAATAGAATAAGGCATGCCTACAAGACCTTGAAAGGGCAAATAGAAGAGATATTGGCCTTAAAGAGGAGGTAAAAAGAGAAACTTGGGGAGACAGTTTATTCAATGAAATAATAACAGAAATTTCAAAATCTAAACAAATATTTCAATATGCAGGTACAAGAAGTTCACATAATACAAAGCGACTCAACCCAAATAAGACTACCCCAACACATCTAATAATAAAACTTGCAAAGGTCAAAGATAAAGAAAAGATACTAAAAGCAGCAAGAGAAAAGAAAAAAAATAATATATAAAGGAGTTCCAATACATTTGGCAGCAGACTTCTGAATGGAAACCTTACAGGCCAGGAGAGAGTGGGATAAGATACTCAAAGTGCTGAAGGAGTGAAATTTACAACTTAGAATATTATATACAGAATAATTATCCTTTGAACATGGAGGAGAAATAAAGACTTTCCCAGACAAACAAAAGATGAAGGATTCGTCAAAATCAGAACTGTCTCACAAGAGATGCTAATGAGAGTTTTTTAATCTGAAAGAAAAGGATGTTAGTGAACAAATAGAAATCATCCAAAAGTAAGAAACTCACTGGTAATATTACAGAGACAAATACATGATACTCTAACACTGTGATTGCGTAAACTTAGAGTGGGAATACTAAAAGGCTAACCTATTAAATCATAACTACAAAATAATATGAACAAAAATATGTTGCAGAACATAGGTGGTTATTTACATAATAAACCATTAGGGAAAATATTAAGAAGACAGGAAAAAACAAATCATAACCCAAGATAGCACTATTTCAATATAGAATATTAAATAAAACAAATCTGCTATTTTAATGTAAACTGGTAATTGAATATGCCTCTCTCCCTGCCCACCCATAAAATATGAGCTGTGACTTTGAACAAATGACTTGCACTGTTTCTCCACAGTTAACTTATTGATTTGAAGTTTTAACAAAGAAATCATGTTAAGTAACTTAGTGTAGTGCCTGGAACATCATGTTTACTAAATAAAAGGTGGTTGTTGTTGATGTTAATTCAACAACATGTTAATTCCTCATCATCTTTATCATTAACATCAGCAACAAAGGATCTGAAAACAAAAAACAAATTCGATTAGCCAATTGTAGAAACAATAATGTCTTTATTCACTGAAAGCATTTATTAAGGTCCTACTATAAATTAGGCCCATCCTCTCTGAAAAATATTGTGGGGGCCAAATATGGTTAGGGCAAAGAAGACAGTCAGTTATATTTGACTAAAGACAGAAAAGACCCAGATAGAAAGGCTTTCTTAACTAGAGAAGATGAAGCTCTTACCAATTCTTTAAGAAATAACTGTAAACATCATACTATATACAGCATATAGACTTCATTATTTTTATATAATATGGCCAGATCCAGAGGGAGGAGTTGCCATTCTCAATTTGTCAGCAAACTACCCTTCTCTCTTCAAATTTTGCTGTCAATCTAAACTTGATTATTTATCCAATGGGCACATAGTAATTACTCAAAAATGAAATGGGTCTGAGAAGAAATACAGGAGTGATAATTACTGATATTCTAGTATTCAGAAACTTATTATAAGGTTAGTGTTAATCATTTTATTTAATCATCACAACACTTAGAGGTAGAAATGAGGATCCCTCTTCTGTAGATAAGAAAATCAGAAATCAGAGAGGTTCAGAAATTTTCCTAAAGACACACAGTAGTAAAGGAGTAGGAGGGGAACCCCCATCTGTTGAACTCATACTATGATTTCCATTCTAGCACCACTAGCCACCTAATCCACAAGAGATGCCATGATTTTGATCCATTATGCAGAATTATTGAGTCATATAGATGTTAAGTATTTAAATCTTTTTAGCAGGGTTTGTTTGATGCTTCATAATTAGCAACAGAAATCAGCTAATCAAAGTACTAATGATAACCTAATTGGTACAATGTTCTATATTGCTTGCAAAGCACTTTCTGGTAATTGTATAATTTGATTCTTAAAATCATGATATGTGGCAGGGATTTTCCTTCTTACTTTACAGGTAAAGAAACTGAGGCTTGAATAAATTGATTGACTTGCCCCTAAATTGTTAAACCTCTGAAAAAGAAAAATTGGGAAATGAATGACTTCTAGCTCAGTATCACATGTTCTCCAAATACTATATATGCCACTTTCCAACAGGGCAAGATGATCAACAGCAGAGTTCTCAGAAGTCTTTCTCTGCTTCAGAAATGATGTGTGGTACATTCCTTAGTGGGTAATTACCCTTTTGTCTGCAATCTTAGATCCTAGTTAAGATTCTGGTCTCTTCTCCACGGAAAACATTTTTGAAAGGCCATTGCATTGCCCTGAGAATACAGATTTGGGTCTGACATCTTTCATGCTACATACAACCTAGGAACACTTTTGTGATCTTAAAGAAATCACCAAAAGCATTTTCTAGAATCAACTCCCATCCATAGTTCCTACAATATGCCATGGAAAGAAAAAAAAAAACTTTTTTATTTTAAATAAAAAGGTTATGCATTTTAGCTTATTGAAGAATTGTACTCTATATAGTAGTCTCCACATTTTATAGTAGGTTTTTTATGCTCATTAATATAATACATATAAACATGCAAAAAACTAAGTGTTCTATCTCTTACTTTAATTTCCAAGACTTGTTTCAAATAATTGATATAGAGTAATGGTCATTAAGTACTAGAATCTGTGAGAGAATTAAATCAAATTACAAAGAAAATTTGTGAAACAGTTTGTTATCTACTTCCCCTTTTTTTTCTATCAAAACAAAATTTCCAATTGATGAATTTGAATTTTAGTAGCAGATTATTCCTAGTTGAGCAAAATAAGACTTATTAACCTTGTTTCTAAAGCATGCACATATACATACAGGTAAAAGAAAACTATAATTTATATTCATAACTTTTAGTTTTATTTTATTTTATTCAGAAAAGAAATGTTATATAGCATTTTTGTGATTCAACTACCATTCACAAAAAGATAAGGTCCAGCACTTTGCTCTCTCTCAGAATAGCACATGTCAGAATAGTAGATGAAATAGGGCAGTTTCAGATGTGGGTTTTATACTCTGCTCGATCGAACAAATTGCGGGGGGGACTTGAACAAAGTCATATAAATGTTCTGAATCATCAGTTGCTTATCTAAAAGTATAGAAAATCTCATTTTCCTTGTACCATTGTGGCGAGCATTGGATGTAATAAATGGTAGATACTGTTATTTGTTAGACTTTATATTCACTCAGTATATTCTCTCATTATATAAAGTTGTTAAAGTGTAACTATCCTTTTTGCAATATACATATCAACAGATTAGTACTATTAATAGAATATATAAAGAATTCCTAATGATGTGTAAAAAGACAACTGATTTTTAAAATATGCAAAGTGCATGAGTAGGAATTTAACAGAAGGGAAAAGATACATGTACACATACATCGTCACTGGTAATCGAGGAAATGCAAATTAAAATCATGATGAGGGTATTCTGGTCTAGAGTTGGTTGATTCAACACAGCATGAAGTTCTTCTTCCTCAAAGACTTCTACAGTATAAATAGAGACAACACCAAAAAAGGCATATATTCACAAGGATGAAGAGAACAGTTAAAGAGAACAACTAATGGAGAGAGAGATTAAGTAAAAGATTGCAAAGATTGTTTAGATTTAGAACCTCTCCCCCGTCTTTCCCTACTAGCTCTCAGAGTACTGACAAAAAGGCTTCATCCACGAAGTTTAGAAGTATCTTCCCTGAGGAATCTACCCAGCCCGTGTGAAAAAAGTAAAACTTATAGCATCAGAGGTTTCCTAGTGAAATAGACTGGCCAGATCCCTCTACTGCATTGCCCACATTAAACAAGTCCCTTCTAGAGCTTCTATTAGCTTTTTACTGCCCTACTCTTAATATGAAGAAAAGGTGAACAATCCCCAGAGAATTGGATAAATTAGCATGAGCAACATAGACCAAAATAAGCAAAATAGATTTAAAAATACATAAGATAGAGGACAAAATGACAAAAGCCCCTTGGAGGAAACAAGTTATGGAAGTGGAAGAAAACAAAAAACAACTATTATTAATGTCTTCAGGGACACAGAGAGGGAGAGAGTCACATCCAGTAACTTGGCAAAAAGTATACAACATCTGACAATAACAAGTGTAGAGGTTGAGAATTTAGAAGAAGAGCAACTCTTTTACACTGCTTAGTTTTAAACGTGCAGGGATTCAACCCTTACAGGATTTTGGTTCCCTTTGTAGCGGAGGCACATCAAAGAAACTTACAATGTTCAGTTTCTGAACCAAAATGAATTGAAGAGTCTCTTTACAACTCCACTACTTGGCCAACAAAATAGCAACATCAGTAGAGACAACAGAAAAATAAACGGCACTTTCTAAGTTATAATAGAGATAGAAACATATACATGTACACACACACAATTCTCCAGAGTCTTTAAGTGCAAAGAAAGTTTAAAAAGTTAGGTGAAATCAGAAGACATTGGTGTACTATATACATTTTTCTTTATGATAGATGATAAGAGGAGTGAAGGCATGGAGCTTAGAAAAATCTGAAATCAAATCTTGGCTCTGCCACTTGAAAGCTGGGTGAGGTTGAACAACTCAACTTGTTCAAGTCTTAGTTTCTTTATTAATGAAATGAAATAATAAATACATTCTATGGGATTATTTAACATAATGCCTATATAAAATTTGTAGCAAGGTCCACAGTAGAAATTAAATCAATAGCAGTTATTATTACTATTACTATTACAGTAAAATATATGAAATTTTATTCCACAGGAGTTCAGCCATTGTCATCAAATTTTTTCTAGTATTTTTATTACTATGTTAATTAAAAATGTAATTATTTTATTAATTAAAATTAAACTTTGTTGATGTCCTGTGTTAATTAAATAACCTCTCTAGTTATCTATGTCTATTGATCAGCTGAGACATATATATGCATATCTCCTTTATATAATGAGATATATATGCATATACATTTACATATATATATGTATAAATCTCAATCAATAGATATATTGGTCTTCCTGGACCTCATCTTACTGTGGAAATTAAGCTTTTGTTTCCCAGAAGGATAAAGATGCAAAGAAATCCCCTTCTAGAGTTTTGGCCCTATAAATTTTGATTCTTATTCTAAATGTTAATATCTTACAGTCAGCTTAAAGGCTTGTTATTTTTCTATCCAATATTTGCTAAATGGCTCTCAATTCTTTATGCATATTTTAGGATGTTTAAGACTTTCCATGTATGATGTGAAGACCTAATAATCAATTGTGTCGAAAGAAAGGATATCAAAAAGAAGAGAAAGAGGTACTAAATTATTGAAAAGAGTTCTAAGAGCAAAGATCGGTCTACTGTGCCAAATTGAAATATGTCCTGCAATATTAGCTTCTACTGAAAATTGCCAGGGATAATTTGCCTGCATTTTATATCCTTCAAACTTACATTAATTACATTTTGAGAAATCAGAATGATCTGTGGTTACAGTCATTTGGTTACTGGTGGGTGCTGTGTCTTTCTTTCTTCATTCAACAGCCAGATACCTACAGCTGGTGGCAAAGTCATAAAAACCACAAAATTGAATGAAAAGGCATTTAGGCTATAATTCAATTCACATTTAGTGGTGCCTGGAGCAATTAGGCCTGGTGACAACCACTTTATCAAACACTAAAATTTGGATTCATTCTTTCTCATCTCACGAACTCCAGACAAACTCATATTTGAGCTTGAGCAGGGATCACCAAAGTTTCTCTTTAAGCATTAGATATTAAGAGGTTACGTGTGTGTGTGTCTTTGTTTTGTTTTGTTTGTTTTGTTTTTTTAATGGAAGCCTTTTGTGGCACAGAGTTCCTTTGCTGATGAGAACCCTATATTCTTCCAAACAGCATTAATTTCTCTCAGTAAAGATGTTCTGGCTCCTGTTGAAATGATAATATAAATAGGGATAGTAAATATTTATTGAACATTTACCATATGCAAAGAACAGTGTGAAAACCTTACCTTGATTAATACAGCTAATGCTCACATAAAAAAGTATTATACTCTTTATTATACAGATAAGAAAAGTGAGGCCTAGAGAGAAAAAAGTAAATGATTTGCTCAACTCCACAAAGCTAGTGTGACAGAGTGCACTATGAGTTCATCAAAATCCATTTTCTTCTCTACTGCATGCTAAGCTACATTTTCAAACTTTCCCTGCAGTTAGGTGTAGTGACACAATTAACTTCTGGCCAACAGAATATGAGCAGCAATGATAAGAGCCCTTCCAGATGAGCATGTTTATAGGAAGCAGGTAGTCTACCACATGGGCCCTTTCCTGATCAGCGGTTAAATAGAGAACACACCAAAGCCACTGCAGAATGATGGAGCCATAAAAGATAAGAGTCTGGGTCTCGGTTTGATTTAAAAAGCACCACACTGTCCCCCAACCAGACATCCATTAGATTACATTTAAATAAGAGATCAACTTTAAAATACTTGCCTGGAAGGGGAGATACCATGATCACAAAGGTGATTTTCCAGGGTGAGGCTTATCCATTGCACTAAGGAAGTGCTGACCCCTGAAATTTCCCCAAACGTGGGAAACTTGACTGTATAATTTGTGGTAGTGGAGGATTGTGTTTGCACTTTCCCCGTAGAAAAAAAAGGTCACTGGCTTAACCCAGTAAGAAGTATTGATAACTAGCTATAACGTTTTTGTAAATGATAGTTACTCTCAGGGGCTTGACAGAGTATGGAACTCAGATTGTGTGATTCTGGAGACCAAAGATACTAACAACCATGCTATTCCTACTTCTAAGCTTAATGAATATGCCTCCCTCACTAGAATACTGAACACTAGCCTCCATTCCACCTTAACTGGCAACTGTCTCGTTATTATGTTGATTGAGGGACTCAATTAGCAAATTATTCTCTATCTTCAGTAAAAATAAAGATATATATATTTACTATTTGAAAAATCATAAATATAATATTTTCAAGAGAAGGGAATATGAAAGTTATTGTTTGGCAGCCTTTGTTGTAAGCCTTGAGTACTTTAGATGAATCACTCAAGCAATCTGACAAATTTGATAAGGTTTATGTACACTTCTGTCCCCAGAATGCATACAAATATAATATTTTTCATGCATTCCCAGGTCCATAGAAATGGATTTAGGACCCCTGACACATTACATAATTCACACAGAAGGTTGGTCTCGTAGCTGTTTTACGATTAATAAATAAATATTAATAATTATAAATTATTGAATTATTTTATAATTATTAAATTAATAAATATTATTTATTTTAATTTTACAGATGAAAAACATGTCTGACATAGTAATTAATTTACCTAAGCTCAGACATTTGGTAATTGGCAGAATTAAGAATTAAATTCAAGACATTTCACTCCACAGTCCGCGTAGCCTTCCAACTACTTCGTGCTGCCTTAGACCCTGTAGTATACCAAAATATTGCCCAGTTTCTCACAACTAAAAAGTCTCTTTTGTAAATGTAAAATTTTAGTAAATATCCCAGCCTTTCCCATTCAAAATATCTGTTATTTGTACAATGGTGCAAAGTCATTAGGTGTGTTAAAAAATTGAAAGGGAGATTAATAGAAATTTTGAGAAATTGAGAGAGATTGAGAAAGATACTATCTTCCAAAATTATTATGTAAGGCATTTCCTGTAAGTTACATTTATTTTTTTATAATCAAATATCTTCAAAAATTATTATGTAAAGTTTTAACTTTAAGTGACATTTCTCTTTTATCCAAAAATCTTTCAGAAACCCATGGTAAAGCTAACATAAAGTAACCTCATGTGCTTATTTCCAAAACTCATCCATTCTCCAGATATAAAGAGCAACCTGAAATTACCAAAAGGGACCCTGCTTTCTTTGGTGCCTTGTTGCATTTACCAAGATGTTTCAACTGCCTGGAATTCTTTTCCCTCTTTGCCTTGCTATATAGTCCACTCATCTTATTTAACACATTCTCTGGCCAATGACCAACCTCTCCTCTAAAGACAAAACAAAATGAATAAACAAATAAATAGAACTCATCATGCCCTCAATTATGCAGGAATAACAACAATTGAGGGGCTCAAAGCATAGTGGTGATGGATGCACAACCTTAAGAATATATTTGTTTTAAATACTGAATTGTACACTTTGAAGGGTTACATTTTATAGCACATGAATCATATCTCAATAAACAAAATGACAGGTAGACTACAGGTTCTGTTTAGAGTAGGAGACCAGGAGACATGGCTGAGAGTGGATGTAGCTGCTTGAAGATGGGTGCAGGGGTTAAAGCAAACAACCCTCAAGCAAAAGCTAACAAGGGTGCTGACAACCACAGGCACGAACTGACTTCAACTGGGCTTGTCAGCTATACTAAAAGTTAAAACCTTAATTAACAAAAATATTCTTCATGCTTGTTATATCCTCAAGGTTATGTTTCTTTCTTATGAAAGAATACTATGCCTCCCATTCCTTTCTAATGTGTACCAGTTTCCGCTTTCTGAATGAATATTCTACTTCTGTTCCTTGTCAAAAAATTGACTTGGATCATCTTTCAAATGGATAGTACAAGTTGTCCATTTGTGAGCACAAGGACTTCCCTCCTTTTTCAATTGCAAAGGAATTCTAAAAATGTAGAGGAGAGGGATTTTGAGTTGTGTTTGCATTTGAAAGAGAACTTACAAAACTAATGTGTTAAGAACTGAGATGTGGTGATCCTATCCATGATAAATCACTCTCATTCCTTCTTGTTTGCAGCATTTTTAGCAAAGGATACAAGTCACTATAAAAATGTCTTATCTCCACAACAGTGGCCTATGGTAATGATTCCCACAACTGGCATTTTTACCATGATCTGCAAATTGGCAAGTCTCTTGTTTCTCAACCTGGTCACAGGCCTCTCTTCATAACTCATTGAGCATTGCACAGAACGGCCTTTTTTTAGTTCCTGGAGTAGCTATTCTCTTTTCTACACTGGCACCTTTGCATGTGTTTTCTGTTCTTTTCCAAGTTATTAGCATTAATAGATTAACTTCTCCCAGTTATTAGCATTAATAGATTTTCTCATCCTTAAGATCTCAATTAAAATGCTTATTTACCAAAGTAGCTTTTTTTGTCCACCCTGTCAATAATACATTCCATACTCAACCATCCTATTTTCATTCACAGTATCCAGGTTGTGAGAAATAATTGCACATCCTTCAAAATAATTATTTATTTGGGGACTGTTTGACTTATCATTTCTTCCATCCAATAGACTATTCTCCAAGAAGGCAGTCACTATCATCGTCCTTACTCCCTATTGTGTTCCTAACACCAGCCCAGCTCTTAACACAGAGTAGATACATAATATTTGTTCAATGACCAGAAAGTGGTGGCTTTTCTCCAATCTAGTGATTTGGGGAAATCTCTAATAATTATAGACAGAGCAAGTTCCCTTCATGGCTTCAGTGAACCTCACACAGTTGTATTTTTAAAAATCTGACTAATGAATCTAGCCTGGTGGTGCCTCAGCCTGGGAGGAATAGACCACACAGACATTCTAAATTGCTTTTCCTCTCTCCTCAGGAGCAGCTGAACTGGGGACTTGCAGAAGAGCAGATGGTGTCACTCTGCCACACTCTAGAGGTGCCCGTCTTAATACTGCATTAAGAACATCTGCTTCTTTCCAATCTTCACCATAGCAATCCCTCCCCAGTCAGGAGATGGACCCAAAGGGCTCTGGCCTCCACTGGAGCAGGGAGGCACTTTCTGCTAGTTCAGAGAGATGTCAAGAGGTGCTGGCAGACTATTGATTAGTTAGAACCCAGGGGTACAAACATCCTGGGGCAAAGTACCAATGGCAAGCTGTTGCTGGAACAGCAATATGATTTATTTCCACATCTGAAATTTAAGAAAAAAAATGAGAAAAACAGCCTGGCTCTTTGTCTCTCTGGTTTAATTAAAATCTATACCAGAAACACCAAGCAGGAAGAGTAAAATTTTTGAGTTGGGAAGACCAGGCTTTGAATCCAGACTTCTTCATTTATGGTTACTATTATCGAAGATTCTCTAGTATCTTGTGTCTCAAAGGAATCTTCCTTGTTTGTGAATTGGGAAAAATAAGTAGCATTATTGTAATAATAATAAGTCTGCTTCATAGGCTGATATGAAGATTCATCTTTCTCTTTTGACTTATCTCATTTTTCCTCTACAATGATGCTCATTCTTTCTATATACCACTTATCTCAATATGTTCTCAGACAACTTGCATTAGAATTACCCATTTTTCAGGTAATTTGAATGCATACTAAAGGTTTTTCTAAACAATTTAATAAAAATTCAGATTGTACAAGTATGGCCACAGGCAAAACATATTTTTTTCCTAATCTGAGAGTTATGTTCCTTAAAACCTCATGTAGAATAATTTCTGATAAAGAAATTTAGGATTTTATATATTTTTTAAAAGTCTGGGAAAATGTAAGTATACTGTAAGTAGCTCCACACACATAAACACATACACAAAAAGACTTTACAGATTTTTGATATGAGCATGAAATTTTTTCATATGAACAGCACATATTAATATGAAATTAACAACAATATTGTACACATCTGAGACATCAATGGTGTATTCTTGATGGTGGTATCCTTAATGTCTCTTTATCATTAGTTGTTTTATATATACTTAGAGATATGCCTTTCCTATATTTTTCTAAGAAACATAGGATAAGTCCATCTGGCTTTACAGCAAATCATCAGGGGCTGATGTGATGCCTCTTTGCAATGTTTAATATGATTATTTTAAAATAAGATTGGAGACTGGAGAATTTAATCCAAGGTAACTAACAATTACACATAGTCAATCTAACATTTTCCTACTTTTGGAAAGGACAGCATTTAGAATTTATAGCTTCACTATCATGAATGCCCAGGGAGCTCGCAGCTGGGAAAGATCACCAACCCAGCATCACGCCAAATCCAGGATCTGTATGTAAAGGATTAGTTGACCAGCAGTATGTCCATAAGCAATAGATTTATGACAGGTCAGCAGGATTGGAAAACTGTAGTCTGGGGATTGAAGCTCTGTCTAGAAAGGGTACAGTGCTGGAGAAAGGGGAGGGGAAAGTAGGCAGAGGAAAAGCAACAGGAAGGATCACTACTGATTTTTTAGCACCTTAACTACATTATCTCAAGCTGGGGAAGAGGTACTATTAGCAACTCTTTTATGTTTTTTACAGAAGAAGAACCTTAGTCTTAAGTTTCATCAAGTACCAGCCAGGTTAGAAAGAAGAACAATGATTAAAATCTGTTTTTTGTTTTGTTTTTGCTTTCAGTTCCTGGCAAACCCATCTTAATATGATGAGCAAACCCATCTCAACTTTAGCAGGGGTGGGGGGAAGCATCTCTTCAAAGACTAAGGTAAATACACTTATAAAATCAAGCACAATATTTAAACAAAGTGAAAAGATTCAGATTCAACAGCTAAACATGACTTTAGAGATTTACCCAAGGAGAAAAATGGCTGGCTATATGTAGAACTTCAAAAATACATTCAGAGAACTGTACGGTAACAGACGATGAGAATTTTTAGGGAATACTGCTGCTTTAATGAGAAAAAAAAAAGACCCTTCCTTGTAGTTTTGAAATAATGTGTATTAGAAGTTGAACAAATATAAGAGAAAATACAAATACAGAGTGTTGATTTGCAGACATGATATCTACTATATTTCATCAATTCAAACTGAACATTTATTTTACATTTTAATATCTCAAAAATCAGGATGAGTCATATAATAAATGGCTCCACACAATTACTCTCAACAAGGCAAATATTGATTCCAAATTTAAGGGTTTTTTTTTTCCCCACTATATTTACAGTTGCTATGAGCTTTCTTGATTATTATTCCTGATGGCATAACTGCATAATAGCAACTCATACTTTTCAGTCAGCAAACCAAAAATAACAAACCATTTGAGAAAAGAATCTGAATCCAAGTTGTCTGACAAGACTCTACTGGTACTTTCTGGTAAGATAGAGAAAGTGCAAGCCAAAAAAAAAAAAAAAGAAAATTGAAGTGATATCACAGAAAATGTTGGAGTAGAAAATTTTAATAAGTCCCTTCACATAATAAGTAAGCATTAAGCTGGAAAATACTGATAAATCAACTTTTGTGTAACTGTGGAATCTACACAAAAAACTTACAGCATCCAGGGAATGCAGTAACAAAGCGGTGCAGTGATTTTTCTTACTCACCTATCACCCCTACTCCCCAACTTGATGGTGGCCCTGGGAATGGTGGTTTGCATCCCTGATGCAGTCTGCTCCTACCAGAAGGTACAATATGGACCCTGAAATCAAAATATTATGACTATGCTTTCTTTTTTTTTTTATTTCAGCATATTATGGGGGTACAGATGTTTAGGTTACATATGTTGCTCTTGCCTCCCCACCCAAGTCCGAGTTTCAAATATGTCCATCCTTCGGGTGATGCGCATTGCACTCTTTGTGTATGACTATGCTTTCTGACCTGATAACTACCTGAGGGACCAGCACAGAAGCTTACAGTTGTTTTGCCCTGCTCCTCAGGCTGGAGCAGCTTCCTGGGCTGCTGTCTATCAGAGCACTTAAAGACATATAATACATATAGCAGCCTGGAGCAAGGGAAAGCAGATGGCGATAGGAGGTGGTCAAGAAACAGAATGAAAACCTCATGAAGGAGAAAGCTGAGGAGAAAAACACTTGGAAAATAAGGGTTTTAAAGAGTTACTGAATATATCAGGGAATCCAGAATGCAAATTCAGGGCTGGATATGGGCTCATAAAAGACCTGAGAGAACCCTAACCTTGACCTCTGACCAAGCTCTAAGCTCTGTGCAAGCAGGATGTGAATGTTCAGTCAGTAGCAAAGTGGCCTAGCTAAGCATTTCACAAGTATCCCAGCTCAGAGCTAATCTGCAAAGAAAGGTAGAATATTTTTGTTTCCTTTTTGCCTCCAGATGTTTAAGGAAATCAAGTCACTGTCAGGTCATTGCCTGCTGAGATAAAAGAACAGAAACTTTGGTTACTACACATGGGAAGAAATACAGCCTTTGCAAAATGTTTTGGAAAAGTCACTAAACAAATAACTATACCCTTCAACAAGCAACAGCAGGAAAATCTGTGGAGGAGAGGGAGAGAATCCAATTTTTGAATTCATCACATAATAATATTCAAAATTTTAATTATCAACACAAAATTACAGGGCATACAAAGAAACACAAAAGTATTGCTCATTCACACACATACACAAAAAAGGAATTGATGAAAACCGTCTCTGAGAAAGCTCAGACATTAGGCTTAAAAGACAAAGACTAAATCAACTGTCTTAAATATGCTTAAAGGGTTAATGAAAACCATGAGAACATAACCAAAGGAAATAAGGAGAACAACATTTCCAAAAGGAAATGAAGGAGTACAGAATACCAATAAAGAGATAAAAATTATAAAAATAACAAAATAAAAAATCTAGAGATTAAAAGTCAATAGCTAAAATGAAAAATTTGCTAGAGCATTTCACAACAGCACATTTGAACAGAAAAAATAATCAGCAAACTTGAAGATAGGAAAATTAAAATTATCCAGTTTGAGAAGTGGGGATGACAAAATGCAGAAAAATGAACAAAAGTTAAGAACCTATGGGACACTATCAAGTATAATAACATATGTATTACAGGAGTCTCAAAAGTAGTAAAGAGAGAGAAAGGAGTAGAGAAAATATTTGAAGATGTAATGGCTAAAATCTTCCCAAGTTTGATGTAACACATGAACTTACACATTCTAGAAGTTTAATGAACCCCAAGTAGCATAAACTCAAAGAGATGCACACAAAGACCCATTATAATCAAACTGTTGAGAACCAAAGACAAAGAGAAAAATCTCAAAAGCAATGAGAGAGAAGCACTTCTCACACAAAAAGAATCATCAATAAAATTAACAACCACTTCCTCATCAGAAACCTGACAAGGCAGAAGGCACTGGGCAGACATATTTAAAGTGCTGAAAGAAAAAAAAAAATCCAGTCAATCAAGAATTCTGTAACTGATGAAATTAACATTCAAAAATGAAGGAGAAATAAGGACATTCGAAGATTAAAAATAAAGAACAAACCTGTCTGTGGTGGCTCTTTGATAGTATACCTGCCCTATCAGAAAGACTAAAGGAGTCTTTCAGGCTAAAATGAAAGGACACCAGATAGTAACTAGAAACCATGTGAAGAAATAAAGAACTTTCATTACATATAAAAATATAAAAGTCATTATTATTGGGGTTTTTTGTTTATAACTCTTCTTTTTTATTCCCATATGATTCATATGATTTAAAAGCAAGAATTAAAAATCTATATTAATAGACACACAGTACATACAAATATAATCTGTAACAATAAAAACATAAAAAGGGAGCACAGTTGTATAAGAGAAGAGATCTTGCATGAATTTGAAGCTAACTTGGTATCAATTAAAATTAGACTGTCATAAATTTAGGATGTTAATTATAATTGTCATGGTAACTAGATAGAGTAGCTAAAAGATATACACAAAAGAATATGAGGAGGGATTTAAAGTCATAGGCTAGAAAAAATTCAATCAAGCAAAAGTATTGGAGGAATTGAGGGGGAAAAGGATGGCATAAGACACATAGAAAACAATTAGCAAAATGGCACAAGTAATTCCTTCCTCATCAGTAACCACCATAAATGTAAATGGACTAGCTCGACATGTAAAAGACTGAGACTGATAGAATTGTAAAAAACATAGGGCAACTATATGCTGTCTTTAGATCCAATGACTCAACTAGGCCGAAAGTGAAAAGATGAAGTAAAATATTCTATGCATATAATAACCAAAAGAGAACCCAGGTAGATATACTAATAATGGACAAATGAAATTATGATCAAAAGCGGTTACATGAGACAAAGAAAATCACTATATATTAATAAAAGAGTCAATTCATCAAGAGGATAATTATTAACATATTTGAACCAAAGAACAGAGCTCCAAGATATTGCTATATTAAAGAAAATATTGACAGAATTAAAGGGAGAAAAAAGAGACAGACAGTAATAGTTGACACTTTAATAGTCTACTTTTTGTAATGGTTAGAATATCTACACAGAAGATTAATAAGAAAATAGAGAACTGAACAAAACTATAAACCAAGTAAACCTAACATAATAGAACACTCCACCCCAAAACCACAGAATGCACATTCTTCTCAAGTGGTCAAGTGCACTTGGAACAATCTCTGGGATAGACCACCTGTCAAGCCACAAAACAAGTCTGAATAAATTTTGAAAACTTGAAATCAGGCAAAATATTAATATCTTCCCTAACCAAAACAAAATGGAGCTAGAAATTAATAATAGAAGGAAAACTTGAAAAGGCACAAGTATGTGAAAATTAAACAACACAGTCTTAAACAAACAATGGATAAAAAAAAAATCACAAGAGAAATTAGAAACTACTTCAAGATGAATGAAAACAAAACACATTTTACCAAAACATACAGAATGCAGTTAACTTAATACACAGAGAGAAATTCACAGCTGCAAACATCTACACTGAAAAAGAAAAATGTCTAAAATCAGTAAGCTAGTTTTACATATTACATCTTAAGAAAGTAGAAAACAAACCGAAGCCAACGCTAGCAGAACAAAGAAAAAAATAAAGGTTAGAGCTGAGATAAATGAAATAAAGAATACGAAACCAGTAGATAGAATCAATTAAACCAAAGTTGGTTCTTTGGTTTAAGATCAAGAAAATTGCAAACCTTTCCCTGAAGTCTAGGATCAGATGATTTCACAGATAAATTCTATCATTTATTTAATGAAGAATGAGCACCAATCCATCCAAAAATCACTTAAAAATAGAAGAAGAGGGAGCTCTTCTTAATTTATCCTGTGAGGCCAGCATTTCCCTGATACAAAACCAGACAAAGACACCAAAGAATAGAAAACTATAGGCCACTATTCCTTATAACTATAGATGCAAAAAATCCTCAGTGAAATAGTAAAAAACTGAATCCAATAGCCTATTTAAAGGATTGTACACATGACAAAATGAGATTTAGCCTATGAAACACAAGGATGATTCAACAACAACAACAAAAAACCAATCATTGTAATGCAGTATGCAAACAGAACAAAGACACAAAAAAAAATCATCTCGATTGATGCAGAAGAAGCGTTTGATATAGTTTATCACTTTTTCCTGATAAAAATGCTCAAAAATATAACTAGAAATAGAAATAGACTTCCTCACCTAATGAACTTTTATGAAAAAATCCATAGTTAACATTATACTCAATAATGAAATATGAAAGTTTCTTCACTACTATGAGGAACAAGACATAAACATTCTCTTTCACCACTGCTATTCAATATTGTACCAGAGATTATAACCAAAGCAACTGGAAGAAAAGAAATAAAAGGCATCCAAATTGAAAGGAAGAATGGAAACTATATTTGATGTGGTTCTTTATATAGAAAATTTCAATCCATTAAAAAACAAAAATTTTAGAGGCAATAAACAAATTCAGCAAAGTTGCAGGGTACAAATTCATCATGCATAAACCAGTTGGGCTTCTATATTAAAAAGGAAATGAAGAAAACAATCTCATTTACAATAGTATCCAGAAGCATAAAATACCTAGGAAAGATTTTAGCCTAGGAGGTGAGAGACTTGTACACTAAAAATTATAAAACATTGCTAGAAGAAATTAAAGAACATCAAAATAAATGAAAAGATATCCCATGTGTACGGATTGAAACACTATTGTTAAGATAGTAATACTACCCAAAGTAATCAAAAGTTTCAATACATAGACAATATAAAATTACAGCTAGATAGGAGAAATGAGTTCCAGTGTTCTCTACCACTGTAGGATGACTATAGTTAACAATAATATATTATATAGTTTCAGATAGCTAAGAGGAGGATATTGAACATTTCCAACACAAAGAAATGATAAATGTTTGAGATGATGAATATGCTAATGACCCTGTTCCGATCAATATACATTGCATGGATGGAAATATCACTATGTACCCCATGAATGTGTACAATCATTTTTCAATTAAAAAAATAAAATTTAAAAAATGTTTCAGTATTATCTCTATCAGAATCCCAATGGCTGTTTTTTAGTTGTTTTGTTTTGATTTTGCAAAAATGTAAAAGCCAATCTTCAGATTTATATGGAATTTCATGGAAGTTCCGAATAGCAAAAACAATACTGAAAAAGACCAGAGTGGAGAATTCACAGTTCTCATATTTTAAAACTTACTACAAAGCTACAGTAATCAAAATAGTGTAGTACTGGCATATGTATAGACATAAACCAGTGGAAAAAATTGAGATTCCAGAAACAAACATATATCTATGGCAACTTGATTTGCAACAAGGATATCAAAACCATTCAATAGAAGAAAGAATAATATGTTCAACAAACCGTGCTGAGATAACTGGATATCTACATGCCAAAAGAATAAATTTGGACTTGTACTTTGTATTCTATTCAAAAATCAATGCAAAATGGATACACAATGTAAATTTAAGAGCTAAAATCATACAATTCTTAAAAGAACACATAATGGTAAATCTTCATGACCTTTGATTTTGGCAATGGATAGTTAACAATAACACCAAAAACATGAGCATCAAAAGCAAATATAGATAAATTACACTTCATTAAATTAAATATATTTGTGCATCAAAAATCGATATCAGGAAATTGAAAAAGCAACTATGGTATGAGAGAAGATATTTGCAAATCATATTATATAAAACACTTAAACTTGAATAACAAAAAGACAAGTGATAGAATTTAAAAATGGGCATAAAACTTGAATAGACATTTCTCCAAAGAATATATAAAAATGGCCAAACACATGAAAAGATACTCACTATTATTAGTCATTTGCAAAATGCAAATCAAAATCACAATGAGATAATACTTCACACCCACTTGGATGGCTATCATAAAACTAAAAAATAACAAATGTTAGCAAGGGTATAGAGAAACTTGAAAATTTGTGTTTGTTGGGAAAATCTAAAATGGTAGAGCCATTGTCGAAAAAAATTTCACAGTTCGTCAAAAAATTAAGCATAGAATTATTATATAACCCAGCTATTCCATTCCTAGATATATAGCCAAGAGAATTCAAAATAAGTACTCTAACAAATAGTTTTACACACCTATTTAAAGTGCAATATTCATAATAGCCAAAAGGTGAAACCAACCCAAATATCCACTAACTCAAGAATAAATAAATTATGACATATACATACAATAGAATATTATTCAATAATAAAAAGAAATGGAGTACTGATATATGCCACAATGTAAATGAACCTTGAAAACATTTGCTAAGTTAAAGAAGTAGATACAAAAAGATATATAATGTGTGATCAATTTTATGTGAAATATTCAGAATAGATAAATGGATAGGGACCGTGTTTGCCAGGGGCTACAGGGAGCGAGCAATGGGAAGTGATTGCTTAATGGGTAAGGGTTTTCTTTTGGATGATGAAAATGCTTTAAAACTAGATAAAAATGGTGGTGGGGGGCTGCATTGTGAATATACTAGATGCCATTGATTGTACACTTTAAAATGTTTAATTTTATGTTATGTAAACTTTAACTCAATTTTTTAAAAGCAAAATTGGTATTAGAAGCTTGTAAGCAAATCTCAGAGTTACTAGTGAAGCTCTCTTTTAGAAAATGCTGTATTTGAACTGAATGAAAGGAGAGAAGGTTAGAAAATGCAACATTATCAGCACTTTCAATAGCACAAAGGATACTGAATGATAATAAATGAGCATCAACAACTCTAAATAAATTTTCAGAGTTTTAAAGAGTCTTCCTCTGAACATTAAAATCTTTTATAAATACCTAAATTATAGTGCATTTTATAACAGAGGAAGAGAGGACGAAAATTAAATTTGCCTACAAAAGTCTACAAGATATTTTCACAATGTTATTAAAATTAATCCAAGTGTTAAGAAAGCATGGTGTTAGAGTATAATTCACATTTTTTAACATCGTACATAAAATCATGGTATATTTTATAACTAATAGCATCTTGAGGTTAGTGGAAATTAGTAGATAAAATGAAAATATTACTACACTTTCAACAGATGTTTTACATTACAATGGTGACCTATTCGTTCACTTACTCACCTTCATTAATCAAGGCTTTTGAATGTGCTGTGCTGAATTCAGAATATAAATGATTAAAAATTTAACTATGGAAAACTTGAAGAACATTTGATTAAAAAAAGGATTTAGAGTAAACTTCAAGAAACATTAACCACCTTTGAAAAGTTCATTATTAAGTAGGAGAGACAGAAAACTAGGAGCCTTATTACACAGTGAGGGCTACAGCAGAAGCAGTTAAAAGGTACAATTTGGTTACAAAGCAGCGACTGTCTTTTCCTAGAGACTTTAAGGAGGCTTTGTAGAAGCAATAGTGTTTGAGCAGCATCTTACAGGATAGGTAGGCATTTTGAGTCTATCTCTTTAGAATAAGGCAAGAGGCCATTCCAGGCAGAGGAAATTACAAGGAAAAGGGGTATGAAGCAATTTTTGAAAAGAGTGCACGAGGAAAGGGTTCAGGTAAGGAGCGATGGAGCAGGAGACAAGGCCAGATGCCAAATCAAGATTGGGTTAAAACACTGGAATTCTGGATATCACATTAATAACATTTTCTTAGCTAGTCCTCTTAACAGAAAGTTAAATAAAGTAGGTCATGCCATCAATCTCTATTGATCTCTTTGATGAACTGAATTCGATATAGTATCAGGACCAAATCAAGGTTTAGATTTTAGCCTGTATTTATGGCACATTATCTTGCAATCTCTAACTTTTCTTTCAAAAAAATCAAAATACTAATTCTATACAATAGCTCCTAATTATAGAGGATAATACAAACACACACACACACACACACACACACACACACACACACGGCTCTTAAAGGCACTATGTTTGTAACAGAGGAAGGGCCTGAAGAAGAAACAACAAAAAAAAAGGAGAGGGATTTTCTGGCTCTTTAAAACTTCCCCCACTCTTTTTGGGAACTGCAGCCTGGCCCACATCCCTGAGGCAGGTTAAGTCTTTTGTTAAAAGAAATAACTTCCAAGTGGCACCAGCCCCCCAGATTCACAAGCTTTGTCTTTGCCAAAGATGGAACAATTACAGTAATTAACCACGATAGCCTACAACTGAGGGGCCCTCCCTTTAAAAACTCTATATTTCTGCCTATGTTCAGGAAATTTGGATTTTGAGATGAAAAAGTCTACCATTTTCCCTCCTTTGTCAGCAAAGTAAATCTCGTTCCTCCTCCCCAGAACACTTGTGCTCACTCTTCTGTTTCGGCCTTGCGAACAACTGCCGAATTTTCAGTAACATGTTTGCATGTTCACTTTAAAGATTAAGAAATGTAGCCTTATAGAGGTTTGACAAAATTTGCATCACTACAAAGCAGCAAAGCTACTTAAGTCAACCTCTAAGATTTTATCCTTCATTTATTCATTTAAATATATATTGAGTAAATGCTCTGCACTATCCATTTTGATAAATTATTTAAAGACTCTTTTATGTATCAGGAATAATATAAATGTGTTTCTCTAATTTCTATGGGCCAAGGACTGATTAAAGCAGATGTGCTATGACCCCATGATCTCAACCCTGAATTCCCTTGGTTAATTTTGCATGTGCGATGTGTGCATGTGCTATGCATAAATGATTAATCTAGAGGAGTGAGGGTTGAAACATCTATAATTTTTGTTACAATCTATCTTTAGTAATGGCATTAAATATACTCCTGGGAATGTTGACTCATATCAGAATTACAAACAGTGCCATCTTTGACATAACTGTGTGATATTTCTTTTTGAGAGTTCAGAAAACAATAAACAATTACACCTATAACTTCTTTGAAAATTAATTGTTGAGCCCAGCAAGTATGTTCCTCTACTGGAAAGTAGAGATACATTGAGAGCTGTGTTTGAATTACACAACAAAAAGAAATTACCCATGACATATGCATTAATGTTCTTGATATTGATAATGACTTTTTTCCAAACATATTTATCTTAGAATCAATGTTATTTCTTTTATGATCTGTTCTGAAAATTTGGAATACTGCACATTTCAATTTAATTCTCCACGCATGTTCCTTCCCTTTACACCATGAGTTTCTTGAAGGCAAGAACCATTTCTTTTTTTCTTTTTCTTTCTTTTTTTTTTTTTTTTTTTTTTGAGACAAGGTGTCACTCTGTTGCCTAGGTTGAAGTGCAATGGCCTCATTATATAGCTCATTGCATCCTCAAACTCCTGGGATTAAGGTGTCTTCCTACCTCAGCCTCCTAAAGAGCTGAGACTACAGGTATATGCTACCATGTTCAGTTAATTTTTTTTTTTTTTTGATAGAGACAGAGCCTCCCTCTTGTTCAGGCAGTCTCAAATGCCTCACCTCAAGCAATCCTCCTGCCTCAGCCTCTCAAATTGCTAGGATTACAGGTGTGAGCTGGCTCAAGAACCATTTCTGATTAACCTTTTTACTCCCAGATTCTAGCATTCTTCCAAGCATGCGGTAACTTTTTGGTAATTGAATTGGTGAAAAGAGAATGAGAGATTGAGTGCCTGAACAAGTAAGTCAGTATATAATTGAGTAGGCAACCGTCCTTGGAGAACTTACCTAACTCTAAAAGGTCAGTAGTATTATTATCTCCATTTTACAAATGAAGAGTTTGAACATTGGAGAATTTGAATGATAAAATATCACATGTCATTATTATTATCAAGAAGTTATTATGGACCAGGCACTCTACTAAATAATTTGTATGTGAGATTTTCAAGGGGTTCTTCCTCAACACTCTGATAGCTACATAAACTGGGCTTAAATCTGGGTGGCTGTGTACTTTATTTTACAAACTGCAACAAATATGAAAGTAAAAAGCATTAAAAGAAAAACATTAGACAAATTAAATTGAATAGTTTGAGCAAAGAACGATTCATGAATTGGGCCGTACTCAAAAGCAGAAGTGGTTCAGAAAGCTCAGCTAAGCAGTTTCAGCAGTGAGCTTTTACAGACTGAACATGAAAGAAAAGTAGAGAAATCATCTGATTGGCCACAACTAGGTGTCTGCCCTATTTGGGCATGGTGTGATCAGTTAGGTACCCGTGATTGACTGAATCTCAGTTATTTGTGATTTGCTGAAAAATGGCTATTTGTTACAAACAAATATACTCCTACTTTGGTTTTAGTTTGTTTACATCCTAAGTTAGGTTGCAGTCTGTTATGTAGAAACTTGAAGTACAGAAATAACCAAAGACAAATGGCTTACTGCTTATATTTAATTTAACAAAAGGGGCACTCTTAATATTTTTCTGGGACTACAGAAGCAAACTGGAATTGTCCCAGGAAAACTGGGATTTAATTATCACCCTAGCTTAAATCTTTATTGCATGAATAGAAATTTTAAAACAAACAAACAAAAAAACCTCTTTAGACTATTCATGTTCACGTCTGGCTCTGTGTTCTGGACTTCTTTGTGAGGGAGAAGCTAACTAAGTATAAATTTAGGGGCAATGTAACAAGAAATAACATCTTCATAAAGTGTTGGCAGAGCAGAGTCAGTTATGATTTAGGTTAAAGTTGAAAGAGAAATTTTAGCAAAGCACAACCAAGAAAGCTTGAGTTCAATATCAAGCATTGAGAACATAAGTTACCCCACAAGTAAATTTTACTGTCTGCTTTCTAATACAAACCTAACATCAAAGAACCTCTTTCACTTCTGATTCTTCTCACTTCCACTTTCCCCACTTTCAATTTTATAGGAGTAAAAGCACACACATCGCCTACTGTTTTCTTATACATGAAGTTTTGCCATCCCTTGGTTATCTGTATTTGTGAAAACCCCATCACAATCTCACCTTAAATTCTAAAGGCAATATTGAAGTATTTCTTGTCTTCAAAATTGACAATTCCCTTCTGGAAACAATCCAGAGTCAACGTACATTATATTTTACAGTGTCAGCAGTATCGAAAATATTTGTGACAATAACTTATAAAATACCTGCTACTTCTAACTTACTACACAGAGGAATAGGGTTACATGCCTAAGCTCTTTGCCTAAGATCCTAAAAGAGTACCTGGGGTCTATTTCCTTCCCGTTTCTTACAGTTTCCTATCTTAGAGCTGGGCCTTTTATCCCTAAGAAGTTTTGTAGAGGAACTTGCATTCCCTGACCTGTACCTTCACTCTACTTTCATAATGCAATTCTGAAACTGTGCCTCAGATCATCTCTTGAAACACGCCTGGGATTGGTCTGGATTTGCCAACTTCTTGTTGGATTTGCACCCTAATCATTGCTCTCCCTCTGTGAATTATTCATCTGTCGGTTGCAAATGATCAAAAATCAACTAAACTAGATTAATCAAAGAAACAAAAGCAAAACAAACAAAGAAATATACTGGCGCCAGTATGCACCAGGGTTAAAAAATTTAGGGTTAGGGCTGGATTCAGCGCCTTAGATGATGATGGCATTAGGAGCTGATCCATATCCGTATTTGGTTCACCAACCTCTTTTCTTAATGGTGACTGCCATTCTTAGGCTATAAATGGTGGAAAGGTTACTACAGAAGCATTATATTCAAATCCTTCCAGGTGGAAGCACCTCTGGGAAAGGAGATCCTCCTTCTATTAGTCTCTCCAAAAGCCACGAGTTTCACTGATTTTATCAGCTTAAATTACATGTGTACTGAATGCTGAACCAATTTCTGTTGTTAGCAGTATTTGGGTCTCTGATACACCTGGCCTGGGTCATATGCTCCAGGCCTGAAACTTTATCCAGCTAGGATGGGATTAACTTAGTAAAATGTGAGTCTCTACCTAAAGAAAGGAAATCACAGAAGGCACACAGCAAATGTCTTCTATGTCCTCATTTTAAGAAGATTATTTTATTCTTCCTCATTTTTTACACATTCCTGCGAATGTCTCTTCCCTGTGGATGACTTTCTTCTCTGCTTTCCTTCCACCAAGCTATAAACCCACAGTCCTGGAGTCATTAATACTGGCCTCTATGGAAAAGACTGAGGATAGAACACGAATAAATAAATTTCTCAGTTTAGACTCTTCCCACAATTGCTTTCTAAAACATATACAAATAATGTAGCGGTGCAGGAAGAATTTTGCAAAATGTTCACAAGGCAATATGTTACAAAGCAGGTGCTCAATAAATATTCGTTGATAGATTTTAAGTCCCACTAAACCACTTTCTCAGAGCCCCTTTGGCCCAATTAATATCTTTGCAAGAAAAGACAAATCCACAGAGCCATGTTGAAAAAAATAGATTGATTTTGTATATAGCTTAGTCTATAATCTTTAAGATATATATTGCTTGGAGAGGTACTCAAAGTGGTTTGTCACTCCTATCTTGTTTCTTTAGCATCAATAAGGATATGATGGTGAAAAGAACAGAATTTCCCACTAAATATTATAGCAACAAACACAAAGATTTACTATAATAACTAAGAATATAAATTTTTTGCTACGTTTGAGACCCTTAGTCAAAGCAAGTTGGCTTTGTAAAGAATAAGGTGTTTTTATCCTTTTTCTTTTTGATGAAGGGAGGCAAACATAAAACAAAATTTGGCAATCAGAAGTGGGATGCTTCACAATGCAGTTGCATTTTAATTTACATTGAAGTGTGTCCGTATTTCAGGTCCACTCCTTACTGACAGTGCAACTTCAAATAATTTATTTTCCCTGTGAACCTCAAATTTCTCATTGTAAAAGGGGGATAGCACCATACCCATTTTGATATAATTAGCATGAGGCTCACATGCAAGATATTACTTCCTTTTGCTTTTATTTATAATAGGTTAATATGAAATTTAAAATACAGACTCAGGTTTTAGTTATCTCTGGTTGCAGGTTTCAGTTCCACCTCTATTATTTGTGTGACTCTCGGAAATCACTTAAGAAAAGTGAGCAATATGCTTCCGTTATGTAAAAATAAATTTACACACATACATACATTTACATGCTTAGGACATTTCTGAAAAGATGCCCAAGAGCTTGTTAAATGCTATAGCCTTTAGGAAATGAGACTACATTTTTAAAAGGAAGGGGTACGTTAAAAAAAATTTAAGAAAGCAATATAAAACTGTGCATAAAACCAATAACAACAACAAAAAGAAAATAGGTTGGAAACTTGTAATGATTTCTTAGGAGAGTTTCACTATTTTCTTATGTTTTTTGGCTTACAGAATAGGAGTCAGTCAGACTTAGGGTTAGTTTTTTTCCTCATCATTACTTGCAATATGCGCCTTTTCTGTTTCTCACTTTCTTGCTGTAAAAGAAAAAAATGATATCTGCATTCTTATATTATTTTAAGGAGTCAATGAGAAAAATCCTAATAAAATTGTAGTTTAAGGACTAATAAACATTAATATTACTTTACTGTTAACATCTATGGTTGTAATCAAGAGTCCATGATGATACATCACTGGTACATCTAAGAGCACTAACCATATCTTCTCCCTCACTGTCCTGAGCTTCCCTGCAATTTACTCAATGAAGTGTAAGGGGAGCTGTTCTTAATGAATATCTGCTGTCAACCTTCTCCATGAAGCCTGAGTGATGTTTCTATTTCAGGCTGGGATTTTCTGCCCCATCAGCATTTAGAGCTATCTAGCATTCAACAACTGGTTGGTAGAGAAGTGGTAAAAGAGTTCATTTTGAAGAGCTCTTTTTAGAAGGGTTCCTGCAGGAAAGCAATTTTTCTTTGGCCACCAATACTATCAAAACCTTCCAGAAACTCGTGTGGCAGAAACTCTGCTCATGGCAATTGAGTGGATGTTACTGTGAAACACTGTGGAACATGGACTTTTTTTTTCCTCCAGGATAGTGTTCTGCTGCCTTTCTGTTCCTTTTCTTTCATTTCCTAGCAAAAGAGTTAGGAGGAAGAGTGGTAAAATAGTGTTATCTCTAGTCACCTCTTGTTAAATGCTGCTTCCTTTTTCACATGCTGGAATGACCTAAGGCACAGGTAGCAAATGTGGTTACCAAAATCACAAAACAAATGTCCCCGTTTTTAAAACATTGTGACTACAAAAGTAGTTATTATCATCGCTCCCCTTGGTGAAAACCTGCCCTGGAAGCAAATAATTTTGAAAAATCCTGAAGAACAAACATAAACGATACCCTTTGAGTAGGAAAAAAAAAATGGCAAAGTGAAAAGAAAAAAAAATAGAAAAACATTGCCTGATGACACAAGTTATTGCTAACAGTGAAGTCTACAATATGAAATTTGAATTGGACTTCAAACTCATTTTTGTGACCTTGTTATGATTAATAACCATGGTTTTGTTACCATTTAAAATCATTGAGTTTCTTCCCAAGAGAGGGACTTCACTTTCCATAAAAGAGTATCTCTCAGTCTTTTCAGATTAATACATCCTTGTATGTATTCCATATCAACTGTTGGTTTGGTGGAAAGCACTTACAGGTTTGGGAATCAGAAAACTGTTTCAGACTTCATGTTGACCATGAGTTATAGCAATTCAAGTGATCTCCTTGACTCTTGAAAGGTCTTTATACCCAGATAAACTTTGTATAAACAAATTATTAAATGAAAGGAAGAGGAGGTTGGAAAGGGTTTTAAACAATAATTATTCAGATCAGATTCACACTTTTTTCTAGTGTCTTCCAGAGAAACTCTTGGAAGGTCTCTGAGGAAAGCAGTCTAAAAAACAATGATCTCCATAAATCAAATCCCTTCTATAATAGGCTGAAAAATACTACCTCCCCCAAGATATCCACATCCTAGACACTGAAAACTATAAATGTTTTCTTATTTGAAAAAAGGGGACTTTACAGATGTGATTAAGCTAAGGATCTTGAGATGAGAAAATTAACATAGCAAAGTCATTCACACGTTTTATACAAGACTAGCCTGTCAGAATTGTGCTGCGGTTCTTCTCTGAAAATACTTTCATCTTCTACCTTCACTGAGCATTTGAACAACAATATGAATTATAGTAGTCATATTATTTCCTGTATCAGTCAGAGAACAGTGAACAGAATCTACTCTATAAACTAGAAAGTGATTTATCACATTAAAAAAAAAAACAAAAAACAAAAAAAACCCTAGCTTAAGAATTGTTGGAAAGCCTGAAGATGTGCATTCCTAGCTGAGCTTCCAGAAATGGTTCCCAAAGCAACAGTGTAGAAGGAGTCTACAAAAGGAACTGCTGTCCCTGAAAAAACTCAGGAAACTGCAGAATCAGGAAGTTATCGACTGAACTGCTGACATGGCTACTAGCTCCAGTAACACATGTCTGCTGCACCATAAGATGTAACAGAAAGGAATAAATATCTCTTGCCTGCCTCTTTACCTAACTTGTTCCAAACCCAAATTTAGGCTTATTTGATTGATAGGACCTAAACCAACAGAGCTGCCTCTGTCTAGGAATCTGGGAAATGTAATTTTTAACTTTCCGATCTCTGCTTTCCTGAAGAGGGACAGAATGTTAATTTAAGCAAGTTGATTCTCAGTATCCACCTTACTATCTGAAGGAAAAGATATTAAATTGTGCCTGTACAGCTTCTTCTGTAATAGAATCGGGGAGGGAGCCACAGAAATTTTAAGTACATTTGGAGAGTTAAAGTCTCATCACAGAAACCTTTTGGTATAAACAGAAAATGGGCTTTAACCAGACTGGCATACACAACAGAAAAAGAGAGAATAAATGAGTATTGAGTCCCTGTAATATGTAGTCTTTACATAGGTCACCTCTTTAATACTTGTAACATCCATATGAGATGGGAATGACTATTCTCATAAGACAGATGAGAAAACTGAGGCTTGGACAAGTGTCACAACCGTTCAACATTGAAAACACTGCTTAATTTTAAACCGTACTTATTCCAGTTTTCAGCATCTCAGAGCTCTTGATACTCTGGGACCTTAGATCACTTATTTATTTTGGTGAAGTTATGAAAGCCCTGTGTGTGATACCCTGACATTTATTTCACTCTTACTAGACTCAACAGCTCAGTAGCACGTGGTAAAATTGCATGTGGTATGTCATCTGCCCTTTTGCAAAATCACTGAACAAAACAAATGAATATAGAAATGTACATGTACTCCCTAATTCCCACAAGAGGATCTTCAGAAAGGTAAATTTTCCATAAAATCATTTTACTTATTCTGAAAATATTAGGAGTTGAAAAGCAAAGCTGAAAATAACAAGAGCTGAAGTGGAGTCACTTGAAAGCTTATGTAAGAAAAGGGGATTTGCCCAAGAGACTTGGAAAGTAGAAAATATATTAAAGGAAAAGATGTGAAAAATGTATCAAGAAATATTCATCATCTGAGTAACAATTTTATGCATATATCTGTATGTCCCTGGATTTATAAGATGTTCTTTAAAAAGGATACCATGGTAAAATTAGTTAAGGAAATGCTACTTAGTCCTTCCTGTTTCTTGAAGCATTGCCTTTCACATTCCCACAGGAATTCTTAGACCCTTTAAAAAGTGGAAATGCCTACATGTTACATAAAACAAAGTTTTCCTCAAATCTATGGACAAGAGAACCAACTGTGTGTGTGTACATGTGCATGTTGTATGTGCATGTATGTGTCATACATGAATCTATATTTGCACAATACTTGTTTACATTCCACACATATTATAAAGGACCTACAATAAAAAAAATATACCTATCTGACCTGACCCAACCTCTAACCCCATCAATTAACAGATGAAATTAGATATGGTAGTTGGAAGTGCTTGACAAAGGAAATATTGCAGAAAGCACATGTAGGCAATTATCTCAGTCCCGGCTAAAATCAGATAGAAAGTAATCATATTAATATATATAGCTAATTGGTAAATATGATCTTCTGCTCCTGAGACAGACACAAAGATTCCTCTACTTGAGACTCAAACTCTCAATAAAGCACTTACTGAGACTCAGATCTACTGAAATTTCAAAATGCATGATGACAATTAGCAAGCGATAAAATGTATGTTCTATATTCTGAATAAGATTGGCAAGGTAAATTGACGAAAAATTAACATCAAAACCAGAGAATACTATCCATAGGACTTGGTGAACCCACAATACAGTATTTATGAACTTATGACACAGACATTTGTATATTTGTTAGATTTCATTTAATTGAGGTAAATTTGTGTGTACATAATAATTTTCTTAGATAAATGCAGTACACAAGTAGAGCCCGATGATATTTTGGTGTCTTAAATACATTTAAAATTCATTCTATTTTACTATTTTAAAGCACTAAACATTTAAGAAACAATTATCAGAGGATGAAATTATACAAAGCTTGTCTTTTCAAAAAGTTAATGTAGGATTTTTTTTGGTTTATTTTTCTCATTTTTAACTCCTAGTATATATATATTTTAATGATGGTTCATACTCCTTTTTACTTACATCTTCTCCCTTAGTATTTTGCCCTCACAGTGCACAAAATAGCTCATGCCTACGTCCTCAGTTCATGTCAGTGTTTTGTGAGATAAGATTAGAAGCCTTGATCCCCCTGCTGTTAGAACAAGACCTCAATCTCTCACTGTCTCTATTTAATCAGGTCCCTATTTTAGCTGCCACAAAGCTGTCAACAAAAGAAAATAAGCTATCCCCCATCAAGGGGTTAAATTGGATTTCACAGTGCGCAAAGGCTCTTCTGAGCAAAATTCCACCTGCACCCTCCGTCACGCAAATTACTTCTGACTTTTAATTTATTTCTCTAGGAAATGGAAAGGCATGGCATAACCAAAGTCAACAGGGAATAAAGTACAAGGTGTAATCAGGTGCTCACCAATTGCAGGCCCTCTTCCCTGTCAGCTTTAATAGGTTCTCAGAACATACAATTTATAGAATGCATGACATGCTGTCTCTGTTCTGAGTTTTATTTTGGACTTGTCTAGTTAATGGCCCCAACAAGTGACAACTGATGTTTCCTTGCTGCAGTGGTCCCTGGAAGGTGTGTCCATTGTACATTGAAGTTCAGTCTGTAATTGAACTGGACTCTTGGCTTCCTAATGTGTAAAACCTGAACTAGAGAAGAAATCTGATTCAGTATTCATTTTGTAGAGTTGTGTATGTCAAGAATAGGGGTGTATGTTGAAATCCAAGGAAATATATTTTTTAGATGAGGTTTCTATTTTGTGGCCAAACCAGTTTAGCAGCAAATCATTAAAATAACTCAAATAATACAGTTTAATACATTTCCTCTTCTAAAATTTAACTGAATATGGAAGTATTTCTATGATTTAATTTCACAAAATCAATTTTAAGGGATGGAAGAAATGTATATGAATTAATAATTGCAAATATACATTGCTTTGGGGAAAGTGGCAGGAATTTTTGTCTAAGAGATTAATAGTCAAAAATTTTTTGTAATTTTTTTAAAATTGTTTTTACAAGGGTACAAATTTTATAAGTGGGAAGGGAATAATTCTTTAATGAAGGAAAAAAGAAATAATAATGGAAAGTTTTATTAAGTGATTTGTTGTCAGTTTTGTTTTGTTTTCCAATATTATTTAATATTTAATTCAAGCTAACTTTGAAATAAATTTTATATACCCCCAAGGAGTTCAACTCTTCTTCTACTGTAAAAGATTGCTGATTAGTTTCATATTTCTATCAAGTAAATTTTGAATGGTAAACAGGAAAATATTTATTAGGTGGAAAATTAGTGGAGTGTTATTGGGCAGTACTAATTTTTTACAACTGTATATAAAACACTATGAGATGACCTATTGTAATTGATCTAAAAATATTTTTTGATCCTTATAATGGTTTCATTGGTCCTTTAAATCAACCTCATCAAACCAGCTTTAAATTACGGATTTCAGGAGAACATGGGTTTAGGATAAGATCTGGCAATATAATTAGAAAAGCAATATTCATTATTATAAATAGAGACTTGTCCATGGTATTCTAAACCTGGACATTTACCTCTGGGACTTTCATACGGAAAAGGCTTATTGGCTTGAGTTGCTCATGGAATAAATAAATTGGCTATATTTAAAAGAAAACTTTTCAGAGCTCTCAAACAGCTATCTTATTGGTACCTATAAAAAGATACAGCAGAAACACAGCCATAAAAATTCCCTTGGCAAAGTATTTTTAAAAGCAGAAATCAGATTCAAAACAAAGTTAAAATCCTTTGTATGTTCAAACTGCCTGCTTTGGATCCCCAGAAGGATCTGCCCACCCCCACTCTCCCACCAAAAAAAAAAAAAAAAAAAAAGCCAAAGGAACACACTCCAGCCTATGGTCCAGTGGCTAGGATTGTATATTTTCACCACTGAAGCCTTTGATTTCTGGCCAGAGAAACCATCCTTGAAGATGTAAATCCTCTAATTCAGGAGAAAAAAAAAAATAAACATTTATAAGAATTAGTTTGAATTATTTGTTTTAAATTTATATTTGTGTGACTATTGACTTTTTGGGGTACTCATTTGTTATTAATCCTTTTCCCTCCCACGGACAGCTATTGTTTTCCTATTCTTCTCTAAGTCTCTTTTTTCTCTAGAGGTTTTTGGAAGTGGCTCTGGATCTTGTGAGAACTGTTTCTTTTTATTTCTTTGTGATCTGTTGCATTCTCGGTTAAGTCCAAAAGACTTGTTGGTTTGGTTTCTGAGTCAGTTGATAGATACTTTGGTTTAAAAAACAGTTCAAAAGCCAGGAATATTGACTGTTTGTCCTGGATGAATCATAATAATAATAACAGATTTGAAAAGTTTTTTTTTTTAAGAGCTCTATGGTCTAAAGTTAGCTCAATTAAAAGCTGATATTCAGGCTATAAATTTTAAAGGCCTTTCTGCTTTTTCTTTTTTAGATCTTGTTTCTCCTTTGGAAAGATTTTTCAGTCAATGAAAATCTCTTTTAATTACACGTTCCTCTGTTCTCTTCCTTTCTTGGTAAGATTTTTGCCAAAACAAATGTAAATTTTCATTGGTTCTTTTGAGACACTTAAGATCTCCCCAGACTGGTTCCTCTAAAACATTTTTTCCATTTACTTTTGCTCCTCCTGTTTGTCACCTTTGAGATTTCAATCAGTTCCCTTTCGTCACTGATACGCTCCCCTTCAAACCTCTACTTTATCCATTTGGTGGTCAGTGGGTAAAGACTAACAAGACATCAGAGTTCTGGCTACCACATAAACAAACCTGAGAAAGACTTCTAGTGATGCTGGTACCTTCTGAGGAACACAAAAAGAGTCACCATAGACCCCTTTTTGTGGTCTTCTGTCTTCCTCATGAAGCCCCAAGAGCTGTGGATGGATTTTTCTCAGGTCTGAAACTCTGGTCTCTTTGAATTGAGCATCCTGATTGCTTTAGCTTCTGGTGGTACCAAGGGTTACCTCATATGGTAAGAGAACACTTGCCCTTGGGGTATGTGGTAACTAAGGAGTCCATGGTAAGAACTGCAGTTTTAAGAGTAACTGACAGTGGTTGCAATGAATGGTTATTACTAAAGGAGATAAACTCTGGCTTTCTATCCTCCTTGTTTATTCACATGCTTAGGTAAGAAAAGCTTCAGATTCCTGATTGAGTCAAACAGAAACTGACGGAAAGTGGCAATTTGGTAAAAGATAAGCCATTGGCTAGGTTAGCTGGGGAGAAATCTCAGAGCTGGGCAAACTTGAGGATGGGCACAGTTTGGGCATTTGGAGGCTGTATAAACACTTGCCACCAGGGAAAGAACTTTTGTGGGGGGTGGGCTAATTACCAAGTGGGATGGTTGGTGTTGGGTCACCCACCAGCCTCAGAGGAATGTCCTTGCAAGGGCGGTGCACTTTAGAGTGTTACACAGCCTAGCCCCATGGCATTTCTCTACTGGGCTTTTGCCTTAGCTCTGGGGTAACCAGGATTCAGTGTAGGAATGAGATCCTGGATTTCTGCAGACATAGGCACTTCATTTTATAGCTGTGTCTACCTTTTACATGTGTGAGTGTTGGGCCCTGGAAGCTGCAAATGCTTTTTCAGTCCTGTTCATTGATGAGCTCCTCCCTGACCTCAGTGTTCCAGTTGAAAAATGAAGACTGAATTGGAAGCTACATATATAACTAAAATTGGTCTCCTTATGAAATGCTGTGGTAAATTCTTAGAATTCTGCATTGCATTGGCATCCATTTTTAATCTTCCTCTGTGTCTCTTCTAGCTGACACACCAAAGTCCTTCTTGGAAAAGCTTATATTCTCTTTCTATGCTTTGGGATGTAAATTTGCTACCATATATATTTTCTCCAAAACTCAGTAAGAGCTTCTGCTAAACAGGATAGATTAATTTGTTCAATTTATAAAGATGCAATTTGAATCCAATTATCATTTTAAATTAGTTTGTGCTACCTGTACTATGGCTAAAATTTTAAAATCAAAACTATAAATTCTCTAGTTTGTTTGTCTGTATTTTTCTGTATATGTGTATACATGTCTGTGTTTGTATATTGTCTACATGGTACCAAATAGACTTATAAATAAATGGGCACTCATAAATAAATAAGCTCAGATGCTTTTAAAGTTCATATGACTTTAGTATCTTTGATGAATAAAACTAGTTTTAAAATTGTTGGTAAAATAGAAATGTCTTTAGAATTTAATTTAGACATTCTTACTTAGGACTACTGGTCAGACAGCTTTATGTTGTCTTTGTGAGATTTTTAAAACGATAAAACTGTTGCTTCTGTGATATTTTAGGTACTTGCTTGATTTGTCCATAAGCTAAAGGTGTGAGGACTGGTGGCTGGGCTCCCCTAAAGTCTTGCACACATTTTATCATGAACTTATCTTTGGTTTTGAGCCTCTGGATTCTTGGGTCTAGATTAACGGCCATAGTGAGGTCTGGGACATATGTGTGTCCTCAGTGCCTGGGTCACCAGTGGTAGGGCAGAGCCGAGCCCAATATGGCCTCATACTCCCCGGCTCAGATTTGCCTTCTGGCCACATAGGAGTGGGTGGAGTCCTTTAGACATCTTCTTCACAGCTCTTCCCCATGTCCTAGGCTCTAAACCTGGTGTGTAAATCCAGGACACAGACAAGCCCTACTGTTCATAGTCACCCTGGGTGCCACAGGGAAACCCAGGACAACTGGGGAAAACATTAGGAGGGCACCTGAGTTCAATATCTCAAAAGCCTTGGTTAAGCTGAGACTGTCTGATGCAGGATTAGCCTGGTTTTGCTTTGTCAAAAGTAAAATATAACTTAAATGGCTTTGTTTTCCATTAGCAATTCAAATATAATTGTTAAAAATGAGTAAATTAAGTAAATGCAAATAAAAGTTATAAATAAACTTTTAATAAGAAGTGTGTTTTATAATATGTTTACTTAAAAGTTTTGGTAACTATACCCGTAGAGTTTTGTTAGACTAAATTAAATGATGGACATTTATTGAATATCTAGATTATTTCCAAATGCAATATAATGCTGAAACACTAATTACTAAATATAAATTTAAACTTATATACTTTTGGCTTATTTCAAAGAAATAAAAGATAACTGAGATTATTAGCAAATATGACCTATTCTACATTGAAAAATGATTCTAAAAAGAAGCCAATGTTTCTAGAAATTATAAAACATGTATTAATAAAATGGTTTGGTACATAACAATTAAAATTACTTACTTCCTAAGTTTTTACTAAAAATTGAGGTTACTGTAGTTAAAATTATAATTAATATATGTAATTAAAACTAAAACTACTAAAACTACTAAAATGCTATATGTAAAATGTACAAGAAATGTAAGATATATTTTTGGTGAGAAAGGTTATAAGGAAGGCATAAGGATGTGGTTTTTGTTAAAGAAAAATAAATTTTGTCCAGTTGAGAAATTATTTCAAGGTTATTTCAAAATAAAATAATATAAAGATATAGACAAAACTGAATGGACATAGAAAGTGGGGAAAAGAAAAAGAATTTTAAAAATCGTAACAGATTATAAAAGGTTTACGGAAATAATGTCTTGTGTGGTCAAAGTTGAATGCGATTGGATGGATTTGCTTATATGGTCTTATTAAAATTAACATTAATATTAATACTATACTGGTACAAATGTTAACTTTGGTTTTCTCTACTGAACAAAGTTTTTGTATAATATTAATAAGGGATAGTAAAAGATTTTTATTCACCTTTGAGTAAATTGCAAAAACAGAGAGAAGACAGAAAAAAAACAACTTTTATGCCTCATGCTGTCTTTATTAGGTCTTTTGGTTATTTGTAAAATGGAGTCTCTTCTCTGTCAATGAGTAAAGATTTTTGGTTAAAATTTTTTAATTATCATTTTGGCTAAATGAATAACTATCATTTTACAGTGACCTGTGATCTTATTTTGATCAAGTGTCTTAAACTTTTGGAATATTCGACAGTCTTTCAAAAATTAAGTTTCAAATTCTAAATTAAGTCTCTTTGACCTCAAACTAATTTTGGAATCTTAGAGAGGGCCCCTGAAAACATCTGAAAAAACATATAATAAACAAAATCAGGCTTATTTGATCTGAAAATTATACAGGAGGCATTGTCAAATAAGAAATAATGTTTAACCTTCTTTGAGTTATATTTGTATAAATGTGATATTAATAAATGTTCCAAAATTGTATGACATTCCTAAATATCTGATATGTTAAATTATTGTAACAGAAAAAATAAAATTTCCTTGTCAATTGTATCTTTAACCACAGCCAGTTTAAGTCTTGTCCATGGTTAATTGATTTATTCTGATGCTTCTTTTCAAAGATTTTGCAAACAACTATAATCCTGAAGTGTTCTATCTTCAAGAAAGTTCATGAAAAGGATGAAAAGACTCTGACAGGTACTTTGAAATACAAAAATCTGCTGATAACTTCAGGATTATTCAATTAGACTGGTAATAATTTCAAAATATTAATGGAAAAAAACTGGATTCATAAAACTGCTAAACTAACATCAAGAAGAACAATTAATTACATTGGACTGAACCAATGAAGGATTATGATTTTTATGGCTTTTTTTTTTGTTTGAAATATTACTGATTCTTTTTATGTTTTGTTTTCCAGAATTAAGAAAACTTTTTTTCTCTTTTAAGCTCCTTATAGCTTCCAATAATTGGGTAAAACATATTTTCATGAGCAAAATTGAAACATTCACCTTTCTCTCCACTTGATTCCTCCAGAATTTGGAAACTATGTGTGAGTATTCTTATCTTGTGGCAAAATTGTTATTTGCATAAGTTCAAGGTTCTGTTTTCTTTTGCAGCAGGACACAACTGTAGACAATGATAATTTTAGCAAGATTTTGACTGGAACATCATATTTTCAGACAGCTTTAAGGAACTGGATTTGACTTCATGAAGCCAACCCACCTCCTTGGAAAGACTGGCAGTCCTGGTACCTTGTTTACATGATTACCTTACGGTACTCCTAGCTTTACAGTAAGTAAATGTTGTCACTTGCTGACAGTCCCAGGAACCAGAAGATATTCTAGAGACCTTGAGAAAAGAGAAATTCACTCAATTTGTACAGATATTACAAATACAGTCTGAGGGTGAGTCAAATCCTTGGACTGGCTTCCTAGCCTCCAGAGGCTTTTAAAAGTCTAATCTGAGATTCCTTATGAAAAGTTTCAACAAAGCCAATTTAAAAAGAGCTTATGTGATAAATCATTGTTTTTACTACAATTTATGCAAATAATCAGGCCAAGTTAATGAAATTAAACTTATTTTAGAAACAAATTAGTCTATCCATAAATATCTTTGGTAGAAATAAGAAACTAGAAGAATAAAAATTAAGTTTCGGGAAAAAAAAAAAACATAGTATATCTGCATTAGATTCTATCCCATTGCTTTTGAGTGTTTTATTATCTGGACTAAATTCTGAATTTTCAGTTTCTTTCAAAATCTGGCTGTGACTCTCCAGACTAACATTTCCCATTTTCTGACTTAGAAGCACCAGAAATTATAAATGCCTTTTTCCTGAAGCTCTACAACTTTACAAAGACCCCACAGAAATCACCACAATGACTTTTGTATATATAACCTTTATACCAGAAAAATCTGTCAGATTGCCACTGCCTACCCTGCTCTAACTAAAAATGCTTCAGCTCAGATCCTGAAATCGTTGCAACTGACTGCCCTCCAGACTACAGAAAAACTAGTGTATAGACTATTACAGATATTAAACTTTGTTTTTCTTTTGTTTCCATAATAATGCCTCTAATTAAAGATCTGCTTACCTATATCATATATAGAGGCCTAGCTTTGAGAATCCTTTTGCAACACCATTTTATAGAATGAGATGCAATTGTTTAACTGGGCTGGCCTTTTCCCAGAACTAGAGACTGGTTTGAGTGTGAAGAAAAGTGCTAACATTTGTTCTTTTCTAAATATTCATTCTCATACTAATCTACGTTCTTTTCTCCCTTTTTAGGTCCCTTGCCACTCAATACTAACCGGATTTCTCTCTCCATAGCTCTTAATCCTACTTTAATATATGAAACTTTCTAAAAATAAAGTTTCAAATGGGGGACTGGAAGAAACCAGAATATGTCACCTTGAAACATGGCCTAAGTAAAGAAACAGTCTCAAAGTCTCTCTAACCTTCCCTCACTTCTGTCTCTCAACTTTTTATCTCTCTCTCAAAGCACAGGGTGAAATTCCTTTATCCATCTAAAAACTGGACCCTTAAAGACATGTACAACTACCTTCCACACCCTCCCTAAAACCTCATTATCCATTGCAGAAAAGTGGGCTGAGCAATGAAAACAGACTTGATTACATGATAATGTCTTCCTTTTGGTCTCCTTCAAATTCCAAAGAGAATCATTTACTAGTTAACTTCTGCCTCCCTAATTATCCCTAATAATCATTTATTGTCACTCAAAAGTATTGTCTGCATTCCTCATCTTCCCCATCCCTTATGTAGAAGGGTATATAAGCTTCTGTATCCCATTAGGTTATTGAGTAATCATGCTCTTGTGATTTATTCATGCTATACGTGTAAAAATAGATTTTGTATGCTTTTTCTCCTATTAATCTGGCTTTTGTCAGAAACTTTAGAGGACAAAGGGCATATTTTCCAAGAGCAACACAAAGGAAAAACAATTTACTTACGAAGTCTATTGGTGTAGTAGTTAGGAAGCTCTAGAAGTAGTACTACCAAACTTTTTCACATCATGTAGCAAAGGGAAAGTGTTATATTTTTAAAGTACATTGTGATATATAGATGAGGTTGCTCTCAGCCAGAAAAAAATGAGTCCTGGGGCCTTGTCATATGTCCTTGAAGACTGAATGAACCAATATTTTGTAACACCTCCCATCTCACTAGTGTGCCATGGAGTATGCTTTCACCATGGTTAAAAGTTCAGTTACGGAAGACACACTTGCTGACAAACTCTCTCAGGCCTTAATACAAGTAAGAGCTAAGTTTTTCTAAGACTCTCTCTTACTATGGGTTTTAATGCAAGTCTGTGGAACAACAAAGAGTTATTCAGTAAATGCAATTCTATCAGAGGCTAAAAGATTATAGTCCAGGCACCTGTTATTGTTGTCTGGCTAGATCCAGAGAGAGAAAATTTACCATATCTAGAGAAATGGATGGATTTCTTATTCTTGAGGCATGTTAAATTCTTTCTAGTTGATAAAGACTTGAGTAATCAGGAAATGAAGGAGACTAATAGATTCACTCTTGATGAAAATTGACACTCACATGCAAGTCTCAGGGAAAGTGAATTTTCCAGACAAAATCTGCTTAGGTAATGTAAATCAGACCTGAAAGGCACCATTGGAATGTAAACAGACTTAAGTTAAGGACTTAATGAAACTGCTTTCTGTCATCTGGATCACAAACAAGATGAACCTATTTAAACTGAAAAGCTTAGCTATAAATCTGGTGGAAAATAGAGCTAGATCATTGTATAAAGAACTGAAGGAACTTAAAGGGGAAAGCAAACATCTACCCAATAACTCTAAAAGGTAAAAGATTGTATTTTCCTGAGAGTCTTGTTTAGATACTTGGTATCCTTTCCATTCTATCATTAATGTTTAACTCTATTTCTATAAACCACTAATTTTTTAAATGTTCATAGTTGTTTGATTATTTATTTTCATATGTAACTTAGGAGAGAAAGTCAGTAGAAAATCTGTAGGCATATGCTTCAATGTTGTTTGGGACATTGTGGTTTATTTTTTGTGGTTTAGTCATTTGTTAATGTATTACAGGAAATATCTAGTCATTGGGCTGGTTATAAATTTTATAGCCAAAAATTACTTTTCTACTATATGTTACTTGCGAGTTTTCCTAACTTATAGTATGCTACCTGGATTTAAAAGACCAGAGATGTGTCATAAGTGGAGATATTCCACCACTATCAAATTCAACATTTGCCTCAAGATTAAGTTCATTCTGTCTAGAGAGGGAAAGTGAAAAGAAATTCATTCACGAAGTGGAGCATCTTAGTGAGGAATCTAAGAATTGGCGGCAATTTCTGTGACCAGGAAATAGACAAAGAAGAAAAGGATAAGCAATAGTGAATATATCTTTATTCTTCATGTGAGAATCATAAATGATATTGTTTGGGTGTTTTTTGTTTGTTTGTAAGGGAGATAAAATCATATCCATAATGGATTACACCATATGGAGATCTGATGGCTGTAGTAAATGACAAGACCAGGAATTAGGGGCTTCCAGTATAACTGGATTGGGAGCTCAAATGCTTTCCCTCTTACCTTTGCCTTTTTTGGTCATTTAAATCCAAGCCACCACCTGGGACCAAGATACTCTACTGATAACCCTTCCATGTCTCATGTGTATACCTTGTGAAACAGAGACAAGCTCAAGTAAAAACCCAAGATTTGCTCTGACTTTGTCCAATGATCTTAGCTTGGATCCCATGCTCATGTCTGAACCAATCTCTAAGGAAAAAAGACTGAATGAACTCAATGATTGATATCTAAGTTATAGTATTCATGAAGTATGGGTTGATGCAATAGAGAGCTATCAGAACATATGGAATGAGTGTGGTAGAGATGTGAACCAAAGGTTGTCACTACATATAGTGTAAAGGGATTCCATCAGCCTAACAAGAGCAGCAACAAAAACACTGCACCAAAAATAACAGCAAGATAAACGGAAATAACAACTAACATTGACTGAAAGCAAACTATACATCAGGCCTTGTTATAAGTGTTTCACATGTGTAAACTCATTTAATCTTCACAAAAATAGGACATCCTCACATGGCACAGAGCAGAGAAAGAGGAAGCAAGCTGTCCTGTATCTTTTCTCTAAGGGCACTAATCTCATCATGAGGAATCCACAGTTAAAGACTTAGTTACTTCTCAAGGGTCCAACCTCAAAATACTATCACATTGGGGATTAGGCTTCAACATTAATTTGGGGGGAACAGAAACATTTAGTCCATAGCAATTTGCTTCATCCAAAGTGGATGTAAGGCATTCTTTCAGAATTAGGCTTACTGTACTCCCTGAGATATGTATGATCCTACATTTGGTCCACTCACCAAGGTTTGTTTACTCAATTTTGGTATTCAATTTGTGATTCTTGTTGTTTAATTTGGTACGATATATGTTTTAGAATTTTATAATAATAAATTATTTATTTGTTCCTTTTTATGTCTTACACACTGCACTAAAGGACATAGCTTGAATTTTATCTTTTCATCTCTTTGGCAACATCACATTCCAAAGTTGACCTCTCTTTCCTTCTAAAAATATTTTCTTCCTCTTTTGCTTTTTGTGACATTGCATTTTTCTGATTTCTCTTTCTTTTTGACTGTTACTTTTTGTTCTATTTATTAGCTACTCCCTATTTCTAAACTTCTGAATGTTGGCATCTTTGAGGTTCAGATGTTTATCATTTCTTTTTGCTCATTTAATACTGTATTTAAGTGATCACATATTATGCCTATGGCTTAAAATCCATGCTACAACTCCCAAATTGTTTCAACCTTATTCTTTTTTTTTTTTTTTTGAGACAGTGTCTCACTGTGTTGCCTGGGCTAGAGTGCCCGTGGTGTCATCCTATCTCACAGCAACCTCAAACTCCTGGGCTCAAGCGATCCTCCTGCCTCAGCCTCCAGAGTAGCTGGGACGGGACTACATGCATGCGCCACCATGCCTGGCTAATTTTTTCTATATATTTTTAGTTGTCCAATTGATTTCTTTCTAATTTTAGTAGAGATGGGGTCTCGCTCTTGCTCAGGCTGGTTTCGAACTCCTGAGCTCAAACAATCCACCCACCTTGGCCTCCCAGAGAGCTGG
>CAUYSK010067030.1:0-14067 GCA_963575035.1 Avahi laniger
CACATAAATACTAAAAACACCTTTGATAAGTTTTGCAAATATTCTTGAATAAAACTTCATATTGCATAGGAAAGGAGTAATATTTTTGAAGTTTATAAAATATATTAATTCAACCCAAAGGCCAGTATTTTACTCTATTCTAAATAAAGTGTCACTGCTATTATTATCAATATCCTGGAGGCAATACAACTGAAAAGACAGAGATAAGTGGTGCTTATCTACCAATGTTACTTGTAAATATTACTAATTTATTTCCTAAATTCTATGAAAGTCAACAGAAAAACATCTTTAAATGAAAATAAATTGTCCACGTAGAGTAGTAATATACATAAATCAATGACTTTCATATATACAAATAACAACCAATTGCAAGTTATAAAGAAAGACTTCATTTGCCATAGATCAGAAAATGTATAACATATACAAATAAACTTAAAAAGAAATGTATAATATCCATATGAAAAACAACCTTAAAATGCTTCTCCCAATATCATCAAGGGTGTACAAATGGTTTTATACGTGTGTGTATATATGTATGTCCACAATATATAAAATATATATATATTATGATCACCATAGAAAGTGACACTTAAACAGAGAAATTTAGTATCAACTCTGTTTGTGGTTCTTTTTATTCTGCCTTCATGATGACACCTTAAAATTTTGATTTTAAAATCCTTACTGTGGTGTATGTATTCCATGGAGTATTACTCAGCCATAAAAAAAATGGTGAACTACTTTTTGTATTATCCTAGATGGAGCTGAAGCCCATTCTTCTAAGTGAAGTATCACAAGAATGGAAAAACAAACATTGCATGTATTCACCACTAAATTGCTACTAATCAATCGAAACTTATGCTTACATATGTAAGTAACACTCAACAGGTGTCGGGCTGGTGGGTGGAGGGTTGAAGGGGATAGGTAAATTCACAGTCTCACACTTAATGGGAGCAGTACATGATGCCTGGGGGAAGGGCACGCTTGTAGCTCTGACTTGGGCAATGCAAAGGCATTTCATGTAACCAAAGAGTTTGTACCCCCATAATATTCGGAAATAAAACTAAATAAATACATAAAAATTAAAAAAAAAACGCAGTTACCATTGATATCAACACTTGCTATTCATTCACTCAACAAATACTAATTTGTTGAGTGAATATTTATTTGAGAAGCTACTGTATATGCTAAGTCTTCTTTGGGGTGTTGGGGGTACAACTGTGAACACAACAGACAAAAGCCTGGTGTCATGGACTGCATGGCTGGTTATTAACATTTGAAACAAGACTTTAAAGAAATAATGGAACAAGTCACATGGTTATCTAGAGAAACTGCCATGTAGGCAACAACAAGTGCATGCATTCACTAAAGGCTCTATCAACAGAGCTTTATTTGAATATTTCCAACTTATAGAAGAAAGAAACCCCTACGTTTTCAAGAATATATATAAAATAGCAAGATCATTTGATGAGTAATTAACCTGAGATTATGGGCAAGGACACCACCTTATAGGTTGTAGGACAGAGGTGGTAGACAGGGTTCTGCTCACTGGCTTCCCATCCACACTGGATGCGGAGGGTACAGCTTTTTTCATAGTAATCGTATAGAATAGGAAAGGAATGGTGAAAATGTTTCTCTGGTACTTTGGCTAGAGAGTGTAAAAAGAAAAATCAGTCTCATGGCCACTCCCCCACTCAACTCCTTATTCAAAAGAGAAAGTAAAAACCACAGACACCTGTGAAGAACTGGCCCCACAGATCATTCATTAAGAAATTCCTTGCTAACTTTCCATGAGCAGGGGCATGCAAATTGTCCCCGTGTCTAGCACCTAAAACTAAAGCCTATCTGATTCCACACTAATAATGAATTATAAGCTTATCTTACAAGTAAGAGAACCGGAGATAAGACTTGCACATTCTTCTACCTACCCACGGGCTTCTACATAATTGATGCTTTCTTCATTCCCTTATTTTATGTAAAATGTATTAAACAGATTTCTTGGGCATCACAACAATGTAATCACTTTGCCTCATCAAGCCATCTCTTCCCCCTGCCTTTTTCCTTCTCTCTGTATGCCTTTAAAATGCTGAAGTTTTAGCATTCCCCATTTTAGTAATGGGGGAGTTTCAACTTCCCCATGGGAGAAACAATCACAGCTTGTCTGCAGTTTCGGTTTTCCCTGTGCAAGTCCTCAAAATCTTGGCTTAATAAACCTCCATTGATTGAGATTTTTGCCTCAGCCATTGACTTGGGTTGACAAGAGAACAATTTTATTGGAGATTTATTTATTTGCACCCACTGGCCTTTCTGGATTTCGGGTTTCTCCAGCACCTGAAGTAGGACATACAGTATGAAAGGAAAACAGCCCTGGGGTATTCGGGGGTACTCACTAGGGTGTTCTTTAAGTCTCAAGGTCCCTAGCCAGTCTGCCTTCCTCCATCTTTCTGAGTCATTTGTCTGTTGCCTTATGAATTTTATCTAGGGTTTTCTCGTTGTTTTTGTTGTAGGTATGAGGACAAATAGGGTTGAATTCACTTACTCCATCTTGTCTGGAAAGAAATGCTTTTTTTTACTAAGGCAAAAAGGGAATTTAATTCAAAAAGGATAGTCTTATCAACGAATGATGCTGACATCCATATGCAAAAGAAATAATCCTTGACTTAAATCTCATACCATATATGAAAATTTACTCAAAATGAAACACAGATGTAAATGTAACACTACAAAACTATGAAATTTTTAGAAGAAAACATAGGAGAACATCTCCATGAACTAGGCTTAGATAAAGGATGTTTAGACATGACACCAGAAGCAAGATTCACGTAAGAAACAACTGATGAGTGGGACTTAATCAAAATTAAACACTTTTTTGATCTATAAAATACACTATTAATAGAGTAAAAGGACAAGATACACACTGATGGAAAATACTTACAGAGCACTATTTGATAAAGGTCTCGTATCCAGAGCATCTAAAGAACTCTCACAATTTAATAATAAGGAAATAAACTATCCCAATTTAAAAAATAGTCAGAAGACTTAGACATTTTGCCAGACAGGATAAGCAGAAATAAACAGATAAAAAATGAACACATGAAAAGACGTTCAACATCATTAGTCATTAGAGGGACATGAAAATTAAAATCATAATGAGCATTCACTACACATATATCAAAATAAAAAATTAAAAAAGAATAGTTATAGCATCATATTTGGGTGAGGTTGTGAAAAAAATTGGATCACTCACACAATGCTGGTGGGAATGTAAACTAGTATGTCACTCTGGAAAATAGTGTAGCAATTTCTTACAAACTAAATATGTTCTTAGCATATGATCCAGCAATTGCATTTTTGGACATTTATTCCAGAGATACAAAAACTTATGTTAACACAAATGTTCTTAGCAGCTTTATTCATGATAGGCCCAAACTAGAGACACCCCAAATGTTCTTCAATGAGTGAATAGTTAAACAAACAGTGGTATGAACATTTCATAGAATACTAGTCAGCAATAAAAAGGGATGAACTATTTGATGCACGCAACCACTTGGATGAATCTCAGAGAATTATGTTAAGTGAAAAAGATAAATCTCAAAATGTTACATAGCTCGTTACTCCACTTACATAACATTCTTGACATGAAAAAAAATTACAGAGAAATTATAGAGAGATTAGTGTTTGCCAGAGATTAGAAAGTGAAGGGATGTGACTGAGGCTGCAAAAGGGTAATTCAAAAGCTCTCTGTGACGGAACTGTTCCGTGTCTTGACTGCAGTGGTGGTCACTTAAATGTACACGTTGTAAAATTAAGCTAAATACACACACAAATGAGTCATGTAAAACTCGTGAAATCTGAATAAAGTCAGTTTATTTATTTGATTTATATGATATTGATTTAGTTAATCAATATCATTTTCCTGGTTATGATATTGTTCTATAGTTGCACCAACATAGTTACCATTGAGGGAAAACAGACAAAGGGCATATGACATCCCTATTATTTCTTAACACTGCATGTGAAACTATAATTATTTCAAAACCAAAAGTTAAAAATATATAAATACACAATTTTAAAAAATCTATGATGCAATACCATCACATACTTACAGGAATGTCCGAAATATTGACTATCCCATACTGGCAAGAATGAAAAGTAACTAAGTTTCATACATTGCTAGTAGGAATAAAAAATGATATAGTTATTCTGGAAAACAGTTTAGCAATTTCTTATAAAGTTAAAAATATATTCCCTATATGCCTTAGAAATCCTACTTCTGGGTTTTTCCCTAAAGAAATAAAATCTTATGTTCACACAAAAAATCTACCTGAATCCTTATAGCAGCTATGTACATTCTAAAAATTAGCAACAACCCACACACACGTCCTTCAATGAGTGAATGGGTAAGCAAACTGTCATACTTCCATTCAGTGGAATACCACTTAGCAATAACAATAAATGATAGATTGATACATGTAATCATCACTGAATCACAAAAGTATTGTGTTGAGTGAAAGAAACCAGCCTCAAAGCTTTACATAATATATAATTCCATTCATGTAACATTCCGCAAAAGACAAAACTGCAAAGACCAATATCATAACAGTGGTTGCCAGGAGTTAATGAGGAGGGAAGAACATAACTACAAAGAATACTACGAGGGAAATTTGGGGGAGAAGGCAGTGACAAAACTTATTGCATCCTGACAGGGGTGATTGTATGAATCTATATATTTGATAAAATTCATAAATCTTTGCTCCCCAAAAATGTCAATTGGATGGTATGTTAATTTTAAAAATGAAATTACAAAAAAAAAAATGATTTCTGTGTATGCCAACATTCTCTAACTGCCTTCACTTTTAGCAGATTCCCAGTCTCGTCTTTGCAATTCTGGCCAGGGAAATCAATAGATACCTGCCCACAGAAGACTGATCAGCACATATAACTAAATAGTGCCCGAACATTTTTTTCTAGAAACTCCTGAACACTTATAATTCTCTTTCTCTTTTTTTTTTAACAAAGCTCTGTCTTTTTTAAAAATTATACTTGTCGATCATAAATATCAATTTCTGAAGATAACCATTAATATGGAAAATAGCTTTAATATTTCTACAGTTGTTCTTTCATGTGTGTTTCTTTATTGTATGTGTTTATCTCCCTCAGTAGATATTAACATCATCAAAAGTAGATATCAAAGAATCAAAATCTCAAGTTTGTAAAAACATTAATTTAAATTATTATAATTATCCTACCAATATTTGACTCTTCCAAATTAACATACTGAGCGAAAGTCCCCAAAGGGTGTATACATTAGGTGTAACATAGCATAAGAGACATATTGTGGTTATAACATGAATGATATCCATAAGGCCCACTCAAACATCTCACAGGGCTGATGCTATGTGTCACTTGGCAGTTTGATGCAACCTGGCCTTGGGGATTTCCAGGAGGCAAAACCACCTCAGCACAGATGTAACTCTCATAAAACTTAAAACAAAGCTTACCTGGCAAGAATAGCTTAAAGTCCCCTTATGAAAGAAACCTGGTAACTAACTCAGATCAATATAGGTATAAGAAAGTGCACTTATCTCCAGGGACAAGGGCCTCCATGTGTTTACAGATTTTGCATTTGTTGTTTCCTCTGCCCGGCATAGTCATTCCCTAAATATCTTCATTGCATGTTCTCTGGTCACTTTCCATTCCTTCTTCAAAAGTCACTCTTTCAAGAAATTTTACCCTACCACTCAAAATTTCAAAACTACTCAACACTGCCCATCCCATTTCTTCATTTATTTTCCTTCGTAGCAGATACCATGCAACATAACTGATGAAGATGAATGATAATATGAGAAAACTGGACTCAGGCATTCCAACCAAGAACACACTGCAATAGTTCAATTGGAAAATAATGAAAGACGAAACAAAAATAATGAAGGGAGTTATAGTAGCATTTAAGAAAAAAAGAGGAATTATAAGACATGTTAAAGATATAAAGCATTCAAATATTCTTGATTAATTAAATATAATGACAGAAGGGAAGAAAACAGAGATTATTTGCTGATTTCTGGCTTAGGTGGTTTGATGAATGATACTACCATTTCCAGAAATGTAGACTATAAAAAAAGCAACTAGATTTGAAAAGAGGGAGTGTTAATAAGCTCCATATGGGCAATACTGAGTTTTAAGTTCCATTGGAACTACTGAGAAGCTCCCCGTAAGACATAGTGATCTATTAATAAAACTTTGTAGAGAAAAAACACACTGGACTGGATTTACAAATTAGGATAAACAAAGTAACTAAAATTTTAAAAATGGATAAGATTAACACGAGGCCATGAGTAAAATAAGAAAAGAAAAGAAACACACAACACTTTAGAAATACTCAAGTTTTAGGATGTAAGCAAAAGAACAGAGTCAAAAAAAAAATGCTAGGAAGTAATATTCAAGCAGGAAATATTGAGAAATTTTTAAGAGAAGGGAGAAGTCAATGATCTCAAATGACTCTGGGGGATAGATAGTTGAGATTAAACCACCAATTGCCACTGAATTTGGTCATTAAAAACTCAGTATTCCTAATGAGTTCTAGCTTTATTCCCTGGAATAAAAAAAAACTTTAAAATAATTAAAATCAGAAATTGTCACTTTTCTTCTCAAAATTGAAGTATTGGGCAGCTTCCATTTGCTAAAAGACTATAATTAAATTTTACCCTGGCCACTCCCGTTTGTATCTCATGTCAGCTAAGAAGGAAATTGAGACCTGCTAACATTCGAATTTTCAGCAATTCTTCCTGGAAGGTCCTCTACAAGCTCCAAAATTGATAATGATGTGATAAGGCTTGATTTTGGAACAGAGAATAGTTTAATTGATAAAAATTAAATTGTGGAAAGTTAGCTTTTAAAAATTGCAAAAGGTTAAAATTAATGTTAAAGTCATAAAGTCAAGTTCTTTGGTGATTACTCTGTGGCATGCATTTGCCAAGGGAAGGCCCCCAACTTACCACAGGTGATGAGAGATCATTAAGGTAATATATCAATGGATCACCTGGATCATTTCTATTTAGAGAAAAAGATCACAATGTCTTTATTTTACCTGTGGATTCTTTCTGCATATACTGTAACCATTATTTAACAGAAAGAAATTCATTAGTGGCTCTTAAAATCAGAGCCTATTAGGTGTGAGAAACACAAAAGTGACCTTCTCTTTACTTTTTGTGCCAAAATAAAAATACAACTTTAAAATAACTAAAAGAATGAAATTGTAATGTTCCTTACACAAAGAAAGGATGCTTGAGGTGATAGGTACCCCAAATAACCATTGTATGCCTATTTTATTTATTATTACATATTGTATGCCTATATCAAAACATCACATGTCCCCTAAAACATATACTGCTATTATGTACCCATAGTTGCTAAATAAAAAATTATTTGAAAAATTAAAAAAATAAAAATATTTGAAAATAATGAAGGAAGACTTGATAAAGCAAGATATTTGTATACATTATCTTTATCTAAATATAAAGTATATATTCAAAGAAATTTTGGAATGTTAAATTCCTTTACAGAAATGAAATATATTACAAGCTACTATAGGTGTTTTGCACAAACAGTTGTGTCTCTCTTTGAATCAATTAGACATATTCATAGTTCTGAAGAGCTGGATGTTGTGTGAATTTTCTGTAACAAAACTGTTATGTGAAAGAGGTTACATGTTATTCAGAAATACATTAGTCAAAAGAATTCCCAATGGCTACCTATAAAGATTGGATTTCTGTGTCAGCTAAAACGAAACTGCATTTTTTGAGAATTATCTCCTTTTATGGTAGAATTGGTCATGAAAAAAAAATTTGCATGATATTAGGAAGGTGAAAGTGGAGCAGCTGCCACGTTTATACTTGAGAAAGGTCTTTGTAGTGGAGTCTCTGTTGTTCCACGTTACCTGGGATCTCCTCCTAGGATGACCAATGCTTCTGGTTTAATTAAGACTGTACCAGTTTGAATATTGAAAGTCCCTTGTCTCAGGAAACCAATACAGTTGATCTCCCTATTCTTGGGTCACCTTGGTGAAAGGCAATTCTCTGGAGGTAGCTCTTCCAGCCTTACCTGAACTGGGATTGAACTCCTTCAGTTTCTCTGACTCTTGGTCATACTCAGCTTCACCAAAAAAGGCACCAGCTTTTCCAGTAGGTCACCTAAATCACCAAAGTTAGAAGCTGGGATTTGATGAAAGTTAAAAGCAAGTTCCAGGTTGACCTTATTATTCCAGTTCATCACTGAAGTGTTTCAGTTTATCTATATTCTCCCCAACTTCTAGTCCATCCTTTCTTCAGTACTGACTGCCGTGCTGCCTGTGCAGTGCCTACAGGCCCAGCAACAAATTTAGAAACCACAGCTATAGTACAATGCTTAACCAATCCCACAAATGCATCATGTCGAATTCCTATAATAAATCCTTTACTCCTTATCACTTTTCTTCTCTGCTCAAACAATAACTAATATCCGAATGGTTTTCTTTACTGTCATTATCTTGAAGATAAACATGGATAGTTATTTTAGCAGTAATAATAATTATTCCTTACATTGGTATAGTATTGTATATTTACTAATTATATGCATATTAATCCATTTGCCATAATTGAAAAGAAAATAGAATTTATATTTATATAGCCATTATTTATAAATAAGCACGTGGAATACAACTTTGCTCTTTTTTGTTCTTAGTAATTTCTCCTCTCAAATAAGGTGATTAAAACAGCCATTTAGCTAGACATTTAGAATATATAATCTCTTCTATCACATTTTAAAGAGTCAATAAGTATAAAATGTACACAAGTAATCAAATTAGGATAATCAATGCCTACTAAAGAGTCCAACTTTTGGCTTAGCAGTTAATTTCTTTGTTTCAACTTATTTGAATCCCAATACAGGTTGACTAGTAGGTTTAATTTTAAGTAAGTTTTTATTGACTCAGAGCATTAGTCACTATCCTTAACTCAAGATTTTTATGTTAGGATTTGTATTTTAGCTTTGAATATTTTCTCTTAGGCATTTATAGCACACCTAATTGGGACTTCTCAAATTTATAAACACCTAACTAATAGTGCTATTCAATAACACTTTGTTCCTTTTTGGTTCCTCATTTGCCCAGGGCTCTCTTCCTATGTGATTGCTGCCAAGGCCAAATTATAACAACCCCTTAACTTCAAGTTCTCTCTCACGAGTTCAATAGTTTATTTTATGACATCTATCCTTTCCCACATATGCACTTGTGATGTTTGGTCTTAGTTCACATGCCCTACACTTAAAGCCAGAATAGGGCTTTATTTATTATGTGTTTACTTCAATAGATACAGAAAAATAACTTGGAAAAAATTTATAAAAATATCCTAAAACTGAATTTTTCTCTCTGAAATTGAATCTATAAAAGGAAGCCAGCTATCACAATGTTTATTTCATATTGTACTGAAGGTTATTAGCCAGTGCAATGAGGTAAGAAATAAAAAAGAAAATTATTATTATTTGCAGAGCATATGATGACGATTACCTGCATAGAAAAATCAAACATATCAACCAATAAGCTATTTGAAGTAAAAAGTAAATTTAGCGATGTTGATGGGTATAAAGTTACTGAACAAAATCAATTATATTACTATACATTATCACCAAAACCTAAATATAAAATTTGAGAAAAGTATCATTTATAAATTGTATCAAAAACCATTAAATGTGTGATGTTGACTATATGAATATATAAAACCTTTACATGGCAACAGTTATAATCAAGTTAATAAATAAAACTGAGCTTAAAAATATTTATAAAACATAATATCAAAATGTGTAATATGTAAAATATATATTGAAGTCATAAAGCAACAAGGAAAGAAACAAAATGGGCGAAGGATGCAAAGAAGCAATTCTCAAAAGGCCAATCAATATAACAGATATTCTAACTCATTCCTAGTCAGAGAAACAAAAATAAGGAAACAATTAGATGTTACTTAACCTAGGAAAAATGTATTAAAAAGCATAAGGCCTAATGCTGGTGGGGATATTTGCTCTTACTAGTAGAAATAGAGTTTCTTTCAACAATTTTGAAAAAGAAATCTGGCAATATCTTTTTAAATTTTAGGACAAACTAAATCCTGAAAAATGAAATTTAAAAAATATAGGAACCCACCTGTGAGCATGTAAATAAGGGGGATGAGTAGCAGATTTTCATCAATGTTTTATACTAGTGTTTTACTTCTAAAAGTAATCTCAATTACTGTTGTAATTTGCAAAATGTTAAATTATGATGATCAGAAACAGAGAGGGAGAGGAAGAGACAGAGAGAGAGAGAAAAATACTAAGACAAGCTATTTATATATTACTTATGGTAGTCAAACAAATACTTTACACATATTAACTTATTTCAAAAACTTTGTAAGGTGAGTACTAATTATTACTTGGAAATATGAGTTGTTCAAGATCATACAGCTGTTAAATAAGAGATAGAATTTGAACCCAGGCAGAAGTCTTCAAAATCTTCACTCTTAACCAATCCTAATCTACACACTATTATACCACAAGCAAAAAATAGGAGAAAGAGCCCTTTAAGAGTTCCAAGACTTACTGACAGAAACCTAGAATGATGGTATCTAGAATGATGGTTAATACCTTTGTATGTAAATATCTTGTGAGACATAAAACTCCAACAGGCAGGAGCATTTAGAAACATTTAGAAGACAAACATCTGTGTTATAAATATTAAAAAGTCAAAGAAACTTTCTAAAGTAAACTTTCAGTCTTCCCAAACTACTGCACATCTGTGTCAAAAAGGCAAAAAGAAGAATTAATAGCTCTCAGTACAAATCTCTTGAGTCATGCTGAATTTAATCTCACTATCCCTCTTCTTTTAGGAAATCAAGTTAGAGAGATTAGTGTTTAGCATGAGATTGTTTTCTTACAAAGGCACACACTGTCAGCTTCTCCAGCTGGAAAGTTTCAAGGAATAACCACAAACTGAACACAGCAACAATAAAAGAGAATCTCTCAGAGTTTATTAGAATTAAAATATTTCGTAAATAATACTTAGACTGTCCCTTCAAAATTACATGTAATTGTCTGAAATTACATGAACTGTAAACAAAGAAATGGATAGTGTGAAAATCTGTGGACTTCTTAAATAATGATACCTCCTCCTCCAAAATATAATTAAGCAAGTTTATCTTGAAATGAAATTTCAATGTAACACCAAATCATTGATGATTATTTTTGCTATCAACAAAAAATGAATAAATTATATGACAAAAGTAGACAGATTATTAAGATAACTCATTTAAGGCCAGTGTTTCTTATTGATTTTCTGCTTCGATGAGCTGTCCAGCTCTGTCAGTGGGGTGTTGAAGTCCTCAGCAATTAAGATGCTACTGTCTATCTCTTTGCTTATTGTAGTGGGATTTGCTTTACAAATATGGGAGCTCTTGTGTTAGGTGAATATATATTTAGGATTGTTATGTCTTCTTCTTGAATTGCTCCATTTACCATTGTATAATAACCATTTTTGTTTCTTTTTTTTTAACAATGATTTAAAGTCTATTTTTTTTTTTTGAGACAGAGTCTCACTCTTTTGCCTGAGCTAAAGTGCCGTGGCTTCATCCTAGCTCACAGCAACCTCAAACTCTTAGGCTCAAGCGATCCTTCTGCCTCAGCCTCCCAAGTAGTTGGGACTACAGGCATGCGTCACCATGCTCAGCTAATTTTTTCTATATATTTTTAGTTGTCCGATTAATTTCTTTCTACTTTTTAGTAGAGACGGAGTCTCGCTCTTGCTCAGGCTGGTCTCGAACTCCTGAGCTCAAACAATCCGCCCCGTCTTGGCCTCCCAGAGTGCTAGGATTACAGGCGTGAGCCACCACGCCCGGCCCTAAAGTCTATTTTATCTGAAATGAGAATGGCTACGCCTTCTCTCTTTTGATTTCCTTCGTGTGGAATATTTTTTTCCATCCTTTCACCTTGAGTCTGTTTGAGTCCTTGTGGTTTAGATGTATTTTGTTTGTGTAGACAGCAGATATTTGGGTTGTGTTTTTTCATCCATTAAACCAGTGTATTTCTTTTGAGGGAGGCATTCAGACCCGTTGTGTTGAGCGTTAGTATTGATATCTGGGATACTATTCTGTTCATCATGTTGGTTAATACCTTATCGGGGTTTTTGCCTCTTGTGCAATTGTAGTTTAATCCCTTATTAAATCTCAATTGGAAAACAAAATAATGTGCCACTATTCTTGCTGAATTTCACTCTGTTACTGAATGTTTTCTACCTCACTGTTTATGTCATTAATCTACTTGAAAATCACTTATGATTGTTAATGTTTAAAGAAATTAAATCCAAACTGCTTTGCACATTATACAAAGTCCTCACCCAGGCAACCCCATGCTATGTTTAACTGTGTCCTTCCTTTCCCATGATCAGCTGGTGTCTGAGTCAACTTGGGCTGCCATAACAAATACTGTACACTGAGCAACTTAAACCATAAAAATTCATTCCCCATAGTTCTGGAAGCTGGGAAGTCCAAGATCAAGGTGCTGGCTGATTTGGTCTCTGATGAGAGCTCTCTTCCTGGCTTGGAGATGGCCACCTTCGCACTGCATCCTCACATGACGGTGGTGGTAGTGGGACTCCTAAAGGCCCTGCTTACAAACACATCAGGAGTTAGGACTTCAACTTCAAAACACTTCAACTTCAGCATTCTGGGACACAATTCAGTCCATAGTACCTGGCATCTGACAATGCATTCTAACCTTTTAACCACAGAAGACTATTATGTCATAGCTCAAACTTTTCCCACGACTTTTCCCTAATTTCCTCTACTTTTTGCCACCTCCACAGCTTTATCCTGATCTTTCCATGGCCTAACATCACCCCTGAATTCATTTGTGAAAATTCTACCATCATTAAAGGCCTTGCTAAAATTATCTGGCAGTCAAGATGCTTGGGACCTTTTACCCAGTTTTATTAGTAAACTAGTAGTGCAAACTTATCTAGTTATTTAACATTTCTGCTTATTTGATTACCTTTCAGATGAGAATGTTGGGTTACATTTCTGAGTCCCTGCTAACCTATGAGTTTATGACAAAGCTTTCACAGATGCTTCCCATGAAATTTAATCTCTGTTGTCCTGAAATTCATTAAACTCCCTCCATTATAGAACCCAGCCCATTCCTCTCTGTATCTAAGTTAGCTGTCCATATATTGTGTATATTTTGAAAGTTCCTTGAAGTCAATGACCTCTCAGTCTCTGAGGTACATTGCTTTTTTTTCCTTCCTCCCCCAAAATATCAATACATGTTTGTTGAATTTGTTTTAGTTTTTTGGGTAAGTTTTAACACAAAAACAAAGGTTAGAAACTAGTGAGACTTATTATAAAAGTTATGATTAATACGGATATATCATAATAATGCCCATCATCGGTATCAGGATTTATTTTTTTTTTCTGATTCCTGTCCTCTCAACAACATTGTTTTATTTTTATTTTTTTTATTTCAGCACATTATGGGAATACAAATGTTTAGGTTACATAAATTGCCTTTACCCCACCTGAGTCAGAGCTTCAAGCATGTCCATCCCCCAGATGGTATACACCACACCCATAAAGTGTGAATATACTCATCCCTTCCTCCACCCTTCCACCTGCCCGACACCCAATGAATGTTACTACTATATGTGCACATAAGTGTTGATTAGTTAATACCAATTTGATGGTGAGTAAGTGTGGTGCTTGTTTCTATATCCTTGTGATGCTTCACTTAGTAGAATGGGCTCCAGCTCTATCCAGGATAATACAAGAGGTGCTATATTACCATTGATTTTTGTGGCTGAGTAAAACTCCATGGTATACATATACCACATTTTCTTAATCCACTCATATATTGATGGGTGCTTGGGTTGTTTCCACATCTTTGCAGTTATGAATTGTGCTACATAAAGATTCTAGTATAGATGTCTTTTTTATAGAATGTCTTTAGTTCCTTTGGGTAGATGCCCAGTAATGTGATTGCTGGATCAAATGGTAGTTCTACTTATAGCTCTTTGTG
>CAUYSK010067031.1:0-37554 GCA_963575035.1 Avahi laniger
ACGCCTGTAATCCTAGCACTCTGGGAGGCCGAGGTGGGCGGATCGTTCTGAGCTCAGGAGTTCGAGACCAGCCTGAGCAAGAGTGAGACCCCGTCTCTACCAAAAATAGAAAGAAATTAATTGGACAGCTAAAAATATATAAAAAAATTAGCCGGGCATGGTGGCTCATGCTTGTAATCCCAGCTACTTGGGAGGCTGAGACAGTAGGATTGCTGGAGTCCAGGAGTTTGAGGTTGCTGTGAGCTAGGCTGATGCCACGGCACTCGCCCCAGGCAAGAGAGTGAGACTCTGTCTCAAAAAATAAAATAAAATAAAATAAAAAAAAAAAGAAGGAAGTCTTTGGAGGCCCTTCAGATATTGGAAGTCCTCCCTGAATCATGCAGCAACGAGCAGATACTCAGCTCAACCAGAGGCTCATTTTTTCCCCAGAAGAAAACGCTCCCTTCTCTGCCTCACGTGGCTTTCCTATTTAGAACTGACATTCCCTCATAAATCACCAGGGACCAAGAAACCTCACGTTTCCTAACCTCGACATTATGGATGTTTGGGGAAGGTCAGTTTTTTTTTTATCATGGGAGGGGGATGGTGGCTGCCTGTTCACTGTAGGACGCTCAGTGGCATCCTCAGCCTCTACCCACTAGATGCCAGCAGCAGCCCCCACCCCAACTGTGACAGCCAAGAATGTTTCCAGACATTGCCATGTCCCCTTGGGGGGCAGCATTCCCCCTGGCCGGGAAGCACCGCCTTACTGTGTGGTTACCAGGGGCTAATGCTCCACAGGGTCCACCACAGGGGGCTGGGAAGGCTCTGGTGGTCCAGTTGGGTTCTGAGACCCCACCCCTCACTGGATTTCTAAATGTCCACATGTCATCTCTGCATGAAGACAATTCACTCATTCATTCCACAAATAACGTGAGTGCCAGCTATACATCGGCCACCGTGGGGTGTGCTGTGGACACAGGTGAGCAAAGCCAAGACCCCACATCAATCCATCCGTGTTCACACGCCCTCTACTCGTGCAGCCCGTCAGTGCAGACCTGGGCAGTGCCCCGAGAACAATGTCTCGCATCTGGGTGCCAGGTGTCCGGCTCAGCCTGATGACAAAATCAGCATCCGCGGTTCATCATGTGAAAAGGCTCACTAAGTAGGTTCCCCGTTGTCCGAGTCTGCCAGGGCTGCTGTCACCACATGCCACAGACTGGGCAGCATAACCAACAGAAATGTATTTCTCGCACCTTTGGAGGCTGGGAGTCCAAGATCGAGGTGTTGGCAGGTTTGGTCTCTCTCGAGGCCTCTCTCTCTGGTTTGCAGATGGCCTCTCCGCTGTGTGCATTCCTGCTGTCCCTTCCTCTTCCTATGGGGACACTAGTCCCATCGGCTTAGGGCCCCACCCTTATTACCCCATTCAACCTTCAGACCGCCTTGAAGACCCCATCCACAGGCACAGTCGCACTCGGGGTTAGGGCTTCAACACATGAATGGGGGCAGCAAAATGCGGTCCATAACCCCAGAGCTGGGCAGTGAAACCCCCAAGTAGGGGAAAAGCAGATGTGTCAGGCATGAGGGGGAATTCCAAGCAAGGGGAGAAAGCACAAAGGCTCCCCGCAAGCAGGCCACACGCCACTTCTCTGGCCTGCAGTGCCGACCGCTGCCTCCCCGCTGAGTCAGCCGGAGACGAGCAGCTCTCCCAGCAGATCCCACCTGCCGCCCCGCCGGCTATTCCCACAACCCCCCGCCAGGCCTAAGCATCAGCACGAAGGCTCTGTCTGGGGTACACGTCACTGCTCCTCACGTAACCACTGAACACCCGCTGATCCTGGGCCACGCACCGTCCTCCCCCTGTGATCGTGGTCACCACGGGCAGGTGAGGTCACTTTGCTCCTAGTGTGAACACAGCCAGCATAGGCAGGTGAGGTCACCATCCTCTCATGCTTCCTCACCTGTCTACACAGCCCCTGATCTCTGCATTGTCCCTCCAGCCCGGGATAAACAGGCCTTTGGATCTGGCAGCTGTGCACCCCACAAACACCTGTCTCAATGGCCAGGGCCCCCAGGTGCAGTGCGAGGGCTGCATGTCCGCGTCCCCAGCAACCTCACCTGTTCCCTGACCTGGGCATGTGTAACACCTCGTGAAGCAGGGAGCAGCCGGGCCAAGGAGGACCCAGGTGCTTGCAGCAGCCAGGCCCGGGTCTGAGAAGCCGGGGCCCTCACCCGCTGTGTGCTGTGGTCTGAATGTCGTGTCCTCCCAAATTTCCACATTGGAATCCTCACTCTCCAAGTGGGGCCTTTGGGAGGATTAGATCCTGGGGCTACAGCCTCATGAATGGGATTAGCGCCCTTATAAAAGAGACCCGAAGGAGCCTGTTTGCCCCTTCTACCACGTGAGGACACAGGGAGGAGGTGCTGTCTGTGAACCGGCCAGCAGGCCCTCACTAGATGTCAAATCTGCCAGCACCTTGATCTTGGGCTTCCCAGCCTCCAGACTGAGAGCAATACATTTTTGCTGCTTATAAGCCTCCCGGTCTATGGTTGTTTTGTTACAGCAGCCTGATCAGACAGTATGCAACCCCAGGCAGGTTACCCAATCCCTCTGAGCCTCAGCTGTGAAACGGGCCTTCCTGTGAGGATGAGGAGGGACAGGCACGTAAGCACCTAGCCCAGGGCACAGCAGGTGCCAGGAAAAGGCAGCCACGGCTCCCCAGCTCCTGCACATGCCACGGTGACACCGCCCCCGTACCCCTGCCTCCGACTGGGAAGGGCCCTGGGACGCCCTGCCGCATACCAGGAGGCTTCCCGTGTCTGCACCGAGCACTTTTCACACGGCCTCCTCAGAGGAGGTGAAAGCGAGCGGCAGCAGGTGTGGAGACAGGCTCCCCTGCGGGGGGTCCAGTGGACAGAGAAGCCACAGGTGCTCTGCAGCCAGGCTGGGCACTGAGCTCCCTCTGAGTCCGTTTGAGGGCAATGGCCAACAAGAAGCCATTTGGAGCACAGTCCTGGTGAGAGCCACCACGTCCAGGCTGAGATAGGAAAGGTGTCAGCACACAGGGCATGAGGCGGCTCCAGTCACCTCCAAAGCCCCAACCTGGCCTTCCCCGTGGATTGGCAGTCCCCGGCAGGAGTGAGCCGACAGCTTCACTCTCCAGCGGAGAACAACGTCCCTGGAGGGCGGGTGGGCATCTGTGGGAAGGAGACCACCTCGGTCCCCCTGCCGTGCCTCCCCACTGACCATTGACTTGCTGCCGTCTGACAGCCCTGTGCCCTGGCCTCTGTCTCAGGGCTGGGCCCGGGCTGCAGCTCTCAGGACAGGCTGGCACAGAGCTGCAGAGCTGCGCCTGCACACATCTGAGCATCCGCAAGCACAGCGACGCCTTTCACCCAGCACTACGACCTGCATCAGCCCACGGCATTCACGCAAAGAGCAGCCTGGTTTCCAGATGGAAAAGGAGCCAGCCCGGAGGCGGAGAGGCCTGCGTTCCGACCGCAGAGCCCTCCCTTGCTGCGAGGCGGAGTGCAAGTCCTGCAAGCTCCGTAACCTCTGCGTCTCACAGGGAGGCAGGAGATGATACGCATCGCACAGGGAGGTTGCGCCCATGAGGGATGACTCTCTCCACCTGAGTGGGAGGGGAAACATGCAAGGGGCCTAGCATACACCGGCCACTGGGCAGACGCTCCAAGGGGAGCTATGATTGAATGATGTGACATTTAATTATGTCCTTAGGTGGCCACTTTTGAGTTCTAATGACACGGCCACTGTCCACCAGCCAAGTGTTCCATTCACAGGACCGTTCATAGGAGGTCAGAGCAGGAAGGATCTGAGGACTCGCAGGTCACCCTCCTCATTTGATGGATAAGAAAATTGGGCTCAGATGAGCTGGATCGACGCAAACATGCTGGTGAGACCCAACATAGGTGAGCAACAGTTTTGCAAAACGCAGGTTTCCAGGAGGAAAAACCACGTCTTTGCTCACAGCCAAAGGCCTCGTCTGTTGCTTCCTGTGGCTCTTTTAGCACCGTCAGCAACACCCAGGGCTCTCTGCAGAGGAAAACTCGACAATCGAGTTTCCTCTCTTGCCCTTTCCTTCCGTGGCTCTCAGAAGGAATCTTTCTTCTCCTCCGGCCGCCTACGCCGGCAAGCACAGCTGCCCTCTCACGTTCGATGCCCCACGCCGCTCTGAAGAATGCGGGGGGAACGTTACGTCTGGGGGCGCGTTTCTGACAAGGGCAGCAAATCAAATGGATCTTTGCACAGGCCAAGCTAGGGGGCTGAAAGCAGACACAGTTCCAACCGTAAGTCACCTTATCGCATAATCCCCACACAGCCAGTCTCCTCGTCGCTTTCACAGAGCAAAAGCAGCGAGTCCCTGTTCAAAGACTCCAACAGGAATAATCAAAGATTCTAAGGGGCTGTGACTGGTGGCAGTTAAAGACTCCAACCCCTTCCCTGGTGGGGGCTGTCGCCAATCCTCTGTAACGCTGGTCCTTTTAGAAACTGACATCCAAGAACGAGGTGAGTGTCACACGTGTTCGTTTCCAAGAATGGAGATTGTTACTCGCTTTGTACAAAAGGAGTCAGGCAGAAGGAAGGACGGGACCAGAGGGAAGAACAGAGTGGAGACCCACTCCCCAGAGCGGGCAGGATGTCGACCAGGAGTCCCAGAAGACGCACCCATGGTCACAGAATGGCCTCTGAACACTCCATGGTGTTTGGGGATGGACATGCTGTAATACGCCATCATTTTCTTCTAAATTGTTTTCTAAAGCATCCTACATATGTTTAGGCATGAACTTATCATACCCACAAAAAAATAATAGTTGATTCCTAATCATATTTGACCTAGAGGTTACAATGTGTTTGTCATTCAGCCACTGTCCATTAAGAATTATGGGTGAATTTTTAAAAATATTAAAACATATTTTTAAAAATATTACAATATTTATTTCCCATGCTTTATCACAGGAAATAAAGGAAGGGATGCAAATGACTCTCTAAGAACCGTCAGCAGCCCTCCTGGCTCTTCTCTACCTTAAAATCAAAGAAATGCTGATCATCCTCCTCTCAGAGCCAGCGTCTACACTGACTCAGCAGAATCCAGACACGGCTGCTGGCTGAGGAGCTGTCAAAGAGGGGAGAACATGAAAACGGAACTTGTCAGACACCCACAAAGGCATCTGCTCTCACGGAAACTGCCCTGCCCCCTCCATAGTGCAGGGGGCATGTTTGTTCAGGACGAAGCCCCAGGAGTGTGTATCCTTTCTAAAACAATGGCCTGCTCCAACCCAGGGCAGATAACAAGAATTCCACACATTTCTTTCCAAAACCAACATCAGGGTCAAAGTGTTATTTTATTTCCCAGTTCACCTGGCTCCTGGCCAGGGCGAGAGTATGAGGGAAGCCCCCAGCCTGCGCGGCCCCTTCTCCTCACTCACCTGGGGCAGCCTTGACCCCATTCGTGGCTCCTTTTCGGCACAGCCTGCCCTCGGGAAGCCAGCCCAGGAGAAGGGGACGAGGCGGACCTCGACAGGACTACACCCAGGTGTCCAGCTCATGGTCTAGAAGGGAGTCTGGCCTTGTAGACTCCTCGGCACACAGGGAGGGCTATGGCCCAAGGTGGCCAGGGTGGGGTCCTCTATGGTGTGGGGCCCAGAGCTGTCCAGGTCTAAGGATGGGACACACCTAGACCCCTGACCAGCCTGTGGGGCCACTTCTGGCAGGCCCCACTTCCTTCCAGGCTCATATTACACTTTCATGCTAGAGGTGGTTCCACCCCACTGGTGACACCAGCAGATGCACCCAGAGAACACAGGCCACGTGGGCAGGGTGGGGGTGGGCACGAGATCTGTCCCAGCCCCCAGTAACCACCACATCTAACAGGTGCGTAAAGGTGTTTCAACTCATGCTGAGGGAGACAGGCGTGGGAAAGTGATAAAGAATCAGTAACAGGAGGTTAATGAGGGACAAAGCCCCAGGCCTGCCAGGTGCCCCCCTCCTTACCCCTTTACTACCTTCCTTCCCAAGCCCAGGGGCCCTGTTCTTGGACTACAAATGCAGATTCACACGGGCTGTCGAGGGGCCAAAGACTAGACTCCAGCACTGTGCTGGGAACTCCCAAGACCCACCTGCTGCCCACCTTGCCAAACCCAATCTCCTCAGAGGCCTCTCCTAAAACTCTGCAAAGCAAATGCAGAACAATCCACTGTATCTGCTCACCCTTCGTTTTCATGGTAACCTACAAAAATCATGCAAAGCACAGCCCAGAGTCAAGAGGCTGACCAAGCCGCCTGGAGTGGGCATCTGCCTCCAGCCGCGCCCCAGGAGGAGCTGCCTCAATCTTCCCGTGTGCTCAGGGCCACAGGGCTGCTCTGGGACCTCCCCAGGGAGCTCTTGCCCCTCGGTTACCTGGTTCTTCCGGGGGTGGTTGTGCGCTGACCTCGGGTTCTGGGATGACTTCAGGGGGTGGCGGGGGCGGGGCCGGCGGAGCTTTGACAGGGGTTGTTGACTCCGGGGTCTCAAATGCTTCTTCAGAGTCCGAGCTCCTGATGGAGAAAGAGGGAGAAGCGCAGGTTAGACAGAGGCCGAGGGCCAGCTCCGCTGCGCAGGGTGGCCTCTGCCCCAGGGCAGTGGACCCGGGCTCGCTGCTCAACTGAACTGTCTGAGGACAGATGAGCGGAACGTCAGCTTTCCCAGTCAGAATTCCCGAGGGTGACTCTTACCACCAGCTCTGACTGTGCCTGAATGATGTGTTCTTTGAACCCAGCTCTATCGGAATGCACACGGCTTGCCTTAGTGGCAACCACAGGCACAGGGGACCCTTGAGGAACTCTGCCACATGTTCAGACAGAAAGACATTCTGCTTGCTCCATGCCATGGTGCCAACCCCCCGTAGGATCCCACCCCAGCACCCTCTCCTCTGTCCTGCCCTCTCGGCGCATCACATGACTTATTAGTACACATCCATTCATTTTCTGGTCGTGCTTATTAATCTTTCCATCTACTGAGGATTGAACCACCGTGCCTGGCCTGGTGGCTCAATTTACGTCAGAAAGGATTAGGTTTCCCACAGTCACCCAGCCGGCCATGTACCCTGGGGGCCAGAAGGCACCTCTGAGTGTGCTCGAGATGTCCCGTGGTCCTCAGCCTGGGCCCAACCTCGCCTCTGAGGACGGCCAGCGAGGATGCAGCCCCAGCAGCTGGGCCGAGTCCCATCTCAGAATAGTTGAAACAGACCAAAATACCAATTTATTCATTTGCAGTGAGGAAGTTAATTATCAGAAGGGTGGATACTTAGGATTGCTGATTGCCACAAACAATCCCAGCAGGCGCATCTGGTGAAAACGGATAATCAGAGGGTGACCTGGCAGGTGAGTATGGAGTGTGGCAGAGTGCACACTGGGCCACACCGGTGTCACTGAGCCATGCAGCCCAACCAACACTATGAGACACGCTGCTGAGTGCTCAATGGGGTCCATGGGCCAAAGGACTGGTGACCCCAGTAAAGGTCAGTATCTCCTAAAGACCATCTGCCAGCCGGCGGAGCATACCAGGAACCAAATCAATCCCTCCACTATCTGCTGGGAACAGGAGAGGAGCCATTTGGTGCGTTCCCCTCAGAAAATCTACACCAATACTGCTTTTACAACTTGTTTGTCAGTGACTCACTTGATCAGCATCAAAGACCCTCCTTCCCCCCTACTCTGCCCACCAAGGACCTCGGCTCCTCCAACCAGCCACAAAGTCCTCCTGGGACTCAAAGAAATAAACAGAAACATTGGAGCTGCTTTTGATGGGCTCCAATGAGCCAAAGCCTGCACACGATTAAATTTCACAAGGAAATACTTAACTCATGCAACCACAACAGGGGAGATGGTGACTTTTTACAAACACACATTAATATCAAAGGGCTTAGCTTTTGTCTATGGGCAGAATTTAAGATCCAAACTTGGACAACAGCTCAAGGGACCTGAAGTTCTGCAGAGTCTGTTTATCAGTATGAAAAACACAAGGAGGTTACACAACTGAGCAGCAAGGAGGAACAAGAGTTCAGATCAGCCTGGTGGGTCCTGGGTGTAGCCCCGGGAACCCAGCTTCCTCGCCCAGGCCCCCGACGCTGCATGCAGCATCAGGCAACGTTAACAGGATGCACAGAGCCAACTTGCCTCTTTCCAGAGCTTCCTTGAAGGACCAGCAGACTGGAATTCCCACTGCTGGCCACCGCTGTCCATATCCACCGGGCCCATTCCACTGGGGACCACATCTGCCAGGAGGCAAACGCCATCTCCACTGAAGAACAGCCTCTGTCCCCCAAATTCTCCTGCTGTTGTCTCTGAGATCGAAATCTCTTTTGATGTCATAAAAAAGTTAGCTGCATCATCAGCCACAGATGCTGTGAGCTTCTGCAGTATCCGGAGGCCCTGAGGCTGCCCCACCCAAGCTGAGATTCGGGGAGAGACCACCAAGTGCTCGCTGGTTCCCTGGCTTCTGCATCCCTGGGCACCGGTGATGAGTGGCTTTGGAGCACAAAGGGCCTGCTCTTTCCCAACAGCACAAGCAAGCAGTTGGGAGAGCCGGATGCTCTTGGATTCTCCCTGCTGAATTCCAATGAGGTGTCTGCTGCTGCAGCTGCCCGGCCCGTCCACCTACTCAAAGGGACCACCATTCGCCACCACTCTGCGCAGGAGGCAGTGTGCAGGCCGGCCAGGGCACACTAAGCCCCTTTGTGCTCCCTTGCCTGTTTGCCGTGAACTATTTCTGCAACAAAACACCAAGGGTGGCCAGGTGGGTGGCCACCATGGACCACTAGAATAACATTCACTTCCGGTGCTGTCTGCCTTGTTTTCATATTTCCGCATCCTCTCCCGGGAGCAGAGAGCAAGTTAATTAGAGGAGGCAGGAGGCAGCTTTTTTAATTAGCTCTTTTTTCCCTATTCAGTTTCCCAGGGGCTGAAGCACATTTCTGAGAGCAAGGATTTCTGTAGTCCACCCACAACATGTCTGTACATAAAAATAAAGCAGCATTTTGGAGTTCTAATGCATAAAAGCAATTCCCATCGGCTGCTGGACGGGTTTTTTCCTACTAGAAGAAACTAAAGTACAAGAAATTATTCTGTTAAGGCTCCACACAATTTAAAAATGAAAGGAAAGGAAATTAATTTGTCACAAATACATATCAGAAGGAGAAACGTCACTACGATCTGCTAAAACATCTCTAAATTATGGAAAAATATATTTACCAGGATATGCATATGTTATGCTCATGGGAGAAGTAAATATGCAAATACAATTAAATATCTATGCTTCTATAGTGTGTAAAGAGCTCTTCATGGCCAGACAAAATCTGGCAACTTTAATTCTCAGCATAAGAAGCACAATAATAGCTACCATTTGTTGAACATTTTGTTATGTGTCAGGCATGGGACTAGGCCCATTTGTACACTTATTTTGATCTTCAAAAATGACCTGCCTGCTGGAGAGCAGGCCCACTTTGCAAATGAGACAACTCTGCCTTCCAGGGGCAAATTATTCCATATACTTAGCAAATTATGTGCATCAGGGCTCACATCCAGAACTGCCTGCCTTTAAAACCTGGGCGCTTTTCGCTACCTCTGTGGCTCTCAAACGTTTTTAGCAAGCTCCGTTTATAATATGTTTGTATTATAAAGTCTGTCATGGAGAACAATTAAGCTATTTGGGTGAACTGGACAATCTGACACCGGGAGTCAGAGATGCCAACCACAGCTCGATACCTGTTGATTTCTCTCCTGGCCGCCCGTCATTAGGAAAAGTCCTAATACACACGGATGAGTAAATACAAACAGGTCTGTTCTTTAACAGCCTGTGCTGTGATCACGGAATGTGATCACGGAATATTCCCTAATAAGACAGACAGGGCAGGAGGGCCACCTAACCATACAAACCGAATTAATCTATCAGCACCAGGCTACACGCGGACGGCATCCAATACTGCGCGGTGCGGCGCACACAGACGAGGAGGGCAGAGGGAAACATGTAACCCCAAGCGTGGACAGACTGTTCCAGCCGCTGAAACCCGAACCTGCCGAGCTCCCCAACTGTGTATTAGTACAGTTCAAAAATGTTAAGTATTTTCTTGGTTTCAGAGAATTTCTACAGAGCTCTAAAGTCCCACAGAGCATAGTCTGAAAACCTCTGCTCCACACAACACTAAGCTAAACACGTCCACAGATGACACGCTGTGTCAAAACAAAGTATGGAAGGAAACTGTCCCCAAAGCAAGAGTCAGGTAGCTAGGAAAAAAGTAGACCCTGAGGGCCTGTTTCCTTATATTTGTGATTTGGTTTAAATATTTTCACGTTTTTACTTCTATGAAGTACAACAAAAAAATATAAGACCAGCATCCACACACATACATCATGTAATATACACACGCACATACATGCACATAGGTATGTATGAATGTGTGTATAACTATAACTGAAACATGGGTATCTTCTAATAAAGAGGCACTATAGATGCAGTTTCCATTATACCAGTAAACGGTTACATTTGTTCGAGTTTTATTGGAGATAATTCAAGGGCTCGGAATAATAAATTGCAGAGATCACAGAATCTTCCAACACACCCACCCCATCTTTTTAAACAGGTGAGGAAACTAAGGCCCCAAGAGCTGAAGTGACTTGCGCAGGGTCACTGGCCCATTTGTGGCAGCCACAGCTAGAAATTCCACGGTGCTGGGCCAGCCTCCATTAAGCACTGCCTCCGAATAAGAGCCTTTGTTCTAGATACAATACCCACCCTGGAAATCGAAAGCTAGCTCCACTTGATTGTTACTTGATGATCAAGAAATGGTTCCTTGTTAAGCATTGCTAAAGGGGAAGAAGATACTTCCATACTTATATTTCTTTCTACATCAATTCCTTAGAATTACAGTTTGCAGTTCCCAACATGAAAATGATCCAGGGACTGGACGGAGGTTCTTGGGACGACTCACCAAGAGTGAAAGGACACAGAGTAGGCAGGCTACAGAGAGGGGCTTCCCCAAGACCTTCCTCTCTGAACTCCCCTCCTCCAGGCTCCCTTGCCCTTGAAGACCAAACCCAGGTAAAGGCCCCACTCTGGCCCAGAGCCCTGCATCAGGGAAGATCGGCTGGCATCGCCCAGGCCAGAGACCATCTGCCAGCCCTGAAGAGAGAGGGAGACCTTCCAGAAATGAAACTGAGCCCCTGGCGGCAGATCAGACAGTCTCATTCATCTCTATGTCTTGCGGAAGAGTTTGAAGAATTTGTGAGTGAATGGATATTTTTGAAATTGCTGTGTACTAGATTATAGTCATATTCTGCTGATGACAACTTTAGACAGTCTTGTCAATAAAAGCTACTCCCACTCCAACACACACACACACACACACACACACACACACACACACACACTCTCACACTCACTCTCTCTCTCTCTCCTCTCCAGCCTAACACACCTTAACCAGACTGGTCATTTGTCTAGGCTTTGACTGGAAAGGGCCTTTCGTTTGCCCATGCTGGATATAGAAAGGCAATCTGCTCTGTTAATATCACCCGTCACTATTTATGCAAAGACAGAATAAGATTTCAACACAACCGGACTCCAAGACCGTCTTAAACAGCCAGATGGCTCAGGAGCAGCCGGTCAGGGGCTGCTTCCGTGAACACGAAGCCGGCTCTTGCAAGCCAGCTGCTGGAACTGTCCAGGCTGACACCTACGGTCACCTAGGGAAAATCAAATCGGACGACCACACATTCATCCCGAGATTCCCAGCACCTAGAATCTGCTGGGTTTAGCAGGCAGGTCCTATTTTCAGTTCCAAGCGGTGATCACTGGGCAGCTATGCTGAGATGTTAGCAAGGCTCCAGGGGGCACTGGCATCACGGTACTGCCCCCCTCTAGGTCAGAGAAGTGGCATGACGAGGGGAAAAGAGCATCACAGATCCAGGACTCTCACAGACCTGGTTAAAGCCAGTTGTAAATTGAATATAGTTGCAAGAAACAAGAACCTGGCTGTGCGTAACAAAGAATGAATTTATTGAAAGGCTACAGAGGTGGAGGAATCAGGTCTGAAGAATGTGGGCATTTCAGTCCCACAACCATTTTTTGGATCTCAAGCATTATTTTGGTTTAAATTCCAAGGAGGGAGCATCAGATTGGCCCATCTTGGGTCTGTTAGCTAAAAGAGGGTAGAGAACCTTAATAAACAAGCAACGCACCCAGACCCAACGGCATGCAGCAGACAGACTTCCCCAAGAGTCAATCCGAAGGTGGACAGGATGACAGGGAGCCCACGTGAACACAGTCCACCGCAGAATCCCTCGACCTCCCCGTCCCTGGATTGTCGATAGTCTGTTCCACCATGGGAATAAGGATAACGATAAGGGCTGGTGGCTCACACCTGTAATCCTAGCACTCTGGGAGGCCAAGGCGGGAGGACTGCTTGAGGCCAAGAGTTCAAGACCAGACTGAGCAAGTGCAAACAACATCTCTACATAAAATAGAAAAATTAGCCGGGCGTAGTTGTGCTGCGCGCCCGTAGTCCCAGCTACCCAGAAGGCTGAGGGAGGAGGACGGCTTGAGCCCAGGAGTTTGAGGTTGTAGTAAGCTATGATGACACCACTGCACTTTAGCCTGGGTGACACAGCGAGACTCTTCTCAAATAATAATAATAATAATAATAATAATGACAGTGCCTCCCTCTTACTACTGCAGCTCTGATCCTGCCTCCACCATGAGAATTCTGGGGAAATGTGATTTGCTATTAGATTGACCATGTCTTCTCTTTTACTTGGTCAAAGCTACTGAATTGGGCTTGAAAGAGAATCTGGAAGCCGCACAGTGTGGTCGCTGCCTCATCAGGACATCTGCAGACAGAAGCAGGCTCGAGTCACGCTGAGCTCAAAATTGTCTTTCCATCTAGGTGCACGCGGCCCAGACTCCGGCGACCTGGAGTGTTTCCCGGTGAAAGAGGCTCGGTGTGGCATTGTGCGCGTGGGCGTGCGTACGTGTGCCCGCTGAAACACCCCCTCCCACACCCACAGCTTTGAAATAGGCTTATTTGTGACAATACCAGGCACCCCCATAAAGAGAAGTGACATTCAAGTGGCTAGGGGCCTCCCCAGCAGGAAATGCAGAACGCTAGAGCTGGCCCCGGGTTCACGATCCCACCAACTTGTCACTGGATCCCCTTGTGCCTTCCTGGGGAAGGCCGGATTGCAATCAGGAGAAGTAAAGTCTCAGAAGAAGTAAAGAAAGAAGGGACTCAGGCTGCCCTTTTATTTTCCTCGCCTTCATGCGCTGATATCCCTGAACTCTCATCTTTGTAGCTAAACTCCTCGCTTGAATAGCTTAAATCACAATCTTAACTTTAAACTCAGATTCTTAAAAAAACTAACTGAAAATGAGACATTTACGGAGACTACTGAGAAAAGAACGTAACCCAACAAACTCAGGAAGACGTAAGGAGGCATTTCCGACGGGCTGTCATTAAAGTCCTTCTATTTTCTCCAGAGAGGAGAATTACAGTAACACCCCAGCTAGTTGGAAGCCACTTGAGCAAACAGGTGTCCTCCCCCATCTGAGACGCAACGTTGATCCCAGAAAACAAGAACTTCTCGGTTCTGCAGTGCTGCAGAGCTTGCACTGCAGATCCCGCCCATGACGGAAAGCTCTTCTGGTCTTCTCTGGAAACATACTCCAGTCTAACAGGGCTGGTGTCTGGTTTCTGAGCCCAAACCAAATTAAGAGGGGCAGGGAGATGTTGGAGATCGGCACATAGAGAGCACGGATAGGACGGAAAAACCACAAGGAGGATGCTCGCACTCAAAGAGCAGTAATGTCTGCCCACCTGCTGGGGTTTCCCCACGCACCCGGCAAGTGACAGCCCCTCTTTCAGTACCTCCCTCAGTATGTACAGTCAGGGAGGCTCCAAGTTAAGTGATAAGTAGGAAAAAAAAACCCTGCAAATTAAAGAACATATGTGCCTATTTCAGATAAAATAATTATATAAAAACATACACGAATATACATAAAAACATATGCACATTTACATACATATATGCCTATGTGCAGAGAAATACATATACACATAGGCAACATATATGTGCTGTCTTTGTAATTCAGAAAAAGATTTTTAAACATAGGTACCAGAAATGACAAGGCTGCCTTGATCCAAGGGAGGATGCAGGCCCTAACAGGGCAGCAGAGCCCGACCACACTGCCGGAGACTCCAAGGCTGTTCCCGGATGTTCTCAGCAAGTTCTTCCAAATCTCATCCACGTCCTGGACACAATGGATGGAGCCCGGTTGGGATTTAATTAGCTGGATTATGTCCAGGGCAATGTGGATTAAGGGAAGAAGCCAACAATGAGTTTGGAAGAAACAGAGGGGTGGCAAAAATGTAGCTGACCCCTCCGCACCATCCGGGGCAGACAGACCCACCAGGGTGGTCCCCTCCAGGGGCTTCCCCAGCCAGCAAGAAGCATCCACCCTGCGTCCGTGGCCCGTTCCACACTCACAGGGCATCCTTCTGATTGCAAGTGTGGTTCTCCAGGCAGGTACCGAACACCAGGATGGGGGTGCCCAGCCAGGGGCTGCGAACATGTCAGGAACAGGACTTAACCCCACAGTCGCTCCCTTCAACTGACACTTCACAGTTCTTCCGAGCTTCCTCCTCTTCCTCTCATCTGACCCCCACACCAGGTGAGGCACGTGGATATCACCCAGGACTATTTCAGCAGGACCCATCAGGTGCAGGCACCTGGGCAGGTGAACCAGGCAGATATGCTCCCAGTCTCAAGGCCCTTGAGGCTCCCTGGTTCTGAGGGTGAGAACTCAGCGAAGTGGCTCAGAACCACCCCGGGCAGAGCCAGGACAAGCACACGCGTCCCCTGTCCCTCAGCGTGCCCTCCCTGTGTCACAGACTCCTGTGAGGAGACAGGTGAGAGTTGTTTGCAAATCAGCCCGTAGAACGTTTGGCGCCCTCGGTTCTCCCAGGGCATCCTCCCCACCAGGAGAAAGGATCAAGCGGTGTTTCCGCATCTAGAGTTAGTCCCGCCTGTGTCTCCTGCCACCCTGCCCTCCTCTCCCCGTCTCCCTCTTTCTTTGGGGCCACGACTTCACGAAAACAAGGAGGGGGTGCTAACAGGCCATCCCCACGGCAGCAGCCTGAGGTTCTTGGAACCCACGGGGAGTGCCACCCAGACCTCTGCAGGGGAATCGGGTCAGCCCCAATTCTGTTATCATCATTGACTGACATCCTGGGTAAAGAGAAATGCCACCATGGGGTCACGGGGAGACTAAGAGGATGACAGATCCCAGGGCAGGCTCTTGCAAAGAAGAGGCCACAGGATTTCTGCTGTGCAGAGAGCGGGAGCAGCTCGGCCCTGGAACCCAGGCTCCTCAGCGCTTTCTGTCCCAAGTGTCCTCACCTATGCGTCTGCCTCGGTCTCTGTGTGCCTCCGAGTCTGTCTCTCTGTCCCTGGAGTATCTGCCTCTCTCCCTCCACATGCCTCCCCCTCTCCCCTCCCTCCTTCTCTTGGTTCCTCTAGCCCTCCATCTCCCCTCGTCACTCCCCCTCTAGTCAAAAGGAGAAAAGGCACCTTTGGAAGCTGCCCTGCTAATGTGAATCCTGAATGTTCCATCAATAATTAAAGCTCATGTGTTTTGACTTTATAATTCATCATTTATTATTTTGCCTTTAAAGTGGTACTTCAGAGCCCTACAAATTATTATAAATAATAGCACTAGGGAAAGGATTTGAGGGCTCTTACTGCATGGGACAATAACATTCCTACACTCATCCCTTGGTGACATCTCACTCAGTGTAAACACATTACTGAGTCACAGTGAAAAGTCATTGTTTTTAACAAATATATACACACAAAGATTTCAACCAGTTGGCTAAATCCCAAGCAACTCAGAAAGCACCGTGAGCTCCTTGTGAAATATAAGCCGCTGGGGTTTTAATCAGGCCTCCCCCACCGCGGGTAACGCAGGCCCGAATGAGGCCTTCAGAGACCCTGAAGCTTTGCTGGGCTCCAAGACGACGTGCGTCCGGAGTGGGTTTGGTTTTTGTTATATTCCACTTACGGGGACACTGGTAGTTCTCAGGCCCCTTCCCAGACTAGATGCTCCAAAGATACCTCCCACAGGGCCTCTCCCCCGATCAGAAAGGCAAATTCTCCAGAATGACTCCTCTGCTCTGCTAAACAAACAGTAACCTGTGTTCTATCGTGTGTCTCAACATGGTTTTGCACATAGCAATAAAACGTGCAAGATTTGGGGATTGGAGTGGCTAGTATGGTTTAGTAAAAAGCCTGAAAGTCAGAAAGTTTTAAAAGCTTATTTTCTAGAGCAGTCTGGAAACAGTGCCTTTGTGCAACAGAGAAGGAGGATTTCAATCTTGTGTCCTTGCTTTCCACCTCCACCTCTTTCCAGCGTTCTACAGGGAAAGAATGCATTTCTACAGCACGCTAATGGAAGGGAGTAAGTATTGCTCAGCACCTTGAAAATGTGCTTTTCTCCTGTGGCATCTCGCACTCCAGTGCATTCTCACACTACTCTCATACATAATGCGGCACCATCAGCTCAGTCTTTGACCCACTTATTAAAAATTCTGAACTGATAAAGTCTAAATTAAAGCATTTTCTTTGCACATTAATAGATGAGTTATATGATTCTAACATGTTGTAGAAGAAAACAGCGTAACATCCATTAAATATAAAATTGAACATCCACTCATCTGGTTCCAAATTCATGCTCTGACATTTGTGAGGTGAGTAACTTCAGACAGGTTCCTTAAGAGCCCTGGGCCTCAGCTTCCTTTCTGAGCAGCGGGCAGAAGTAGGGAGTAGATGGTAGGAGCACCCACCCTCCAGGGTTGCTTTAAGAGCTATGTTTGTATCTATAAAGCACCTTGCACAATGCCAGGTGCTTAGAAGATATTTACTCACTCCAGTCCTTAAATTGTTAAAATTCTACACCCCAAATTATTGCATCCTTCACCTTCACCCATGAGAGAAACATAAAGCCCGGCCACGCTCCCGCTTTCTTCAAAGCCCTCTGTCATCGCAGGACAGCTGTACCAATGATTCATGAGTTTACAGAGTGCTGCGAAAAGAACGTGATTTTTTTCTCTTCCCACACATCCAACAATGCCCCCCCTCCACATACACACACAGACACATAGCGCTAGAGTGGCTGTGGGCGTGGAATTGCAAAATTAAGCAATAAATTCCACTCAAATATTTGCTGAATTAATTCACAGCCACTCAGAGAAACTGCAATCTGCCAAACAGAAGAAGTGCTGACACCGTTTGCTGCAGGCTCTGGGATGCATCCGGAGCATCTCCCTCTTGCATCCCAAGCCAGTCATCGCAGAGCAGGGGGAAGGAGGTTCCAGGCAGAGAGAACCAAAAGACGAAGAGCCCTGAAGTGGGAAGAGGGTGACAAGTGCAAGGAATGGGCTTCAGGCAAGAAGGAGAAGGTCAGCCAGGAGGCCCCAGACGTGGGCAGCAATGACGACCACCTGGGCCTTGCTGGGACCCATGGGGAGTCTGGGAGCTATTGAGGGTCTTACGCCAGGGAAGGACTCACCCTGAGCTGTTTTTAGGCCATTCTGATTGCTGCGAGAACAGCACAGGGGCAGGAGCGGAGGCTCCTGGGAGTCCAGAGGAAGAAGATGGAGCCTGTGACCGGAGTGATAGCTGGCGGCCACCAAGGAGGTGAGAAGTGTCGGATTTGAGATACCCAGGAGGATGGAGGTTAAGGTGACAGGTATTAGCGAGAGAGCTAAGATCCCAGGTGGTGCTTCTGAAAAGTTTTGGTTAAAATAAGCATTTATTTTTATTTGCTCTATAATTGATTACAAGGAAGAAAATAGTTTTTCTTAACTCCAAGAGATTTTGAATGTCTACTACACTGATGGATTGAAGAATAATAAAAATATTAGAGCCATAATCAGTGGATTAACTATGTGAACCTCAGATTTCAATGACACGTAACAAAGCTCCAATGAAACAGACACGAGTTCCCATATCACATGAGCATCACTGTCTAAAGGTGAAGAGTTTCGTGACAATAGCCCAATTAAGTTAAAATAGACTCCCGGAGCTGACCTTCTTGCCAACAGCCTATTCAGTTCTACCATAAAAGAAACAGGAGAAGTATTAATCTGACAGCAAGCAGTCACCTGGCTATTCCTCGTCCTTTGACTTACAAACAGATCCCGGCATCCTGTTATTCTCATGGCAACATGTTAGAGACCAGCTCCGTGCTCTGTTTTCTCAAATCTCTTGCATAAAAGCCTCGAAGTTTCCCTTTATCTCAATGTTCCTGCTACTTAAAAAGCACACTTCTGGTTTCCGCTGGAATTTTAATGTAAGATGCATTAAATAATTACGGGCTTATCCTTCTGTCTTAATTCATTGCAGGACGTGTTGATCAAGCATCAGAAATAAGAAAAGAATCGGGGATTTTGCCCAAGTTTTGGCTTTCCCAGATGGGTGAAGGGCCCATGTGCTCTACTGTGAATGGAGAATCTGACAAATTTTGCCCAAAATTAAGACGGAAAAGCTCTGACTCTCTTGACATTTCCACATTGCATTTCCTTAAAAGCCAGCACCAAATCACCATGCCACAGCCTCAAACTTAATAGATATTTTGTAACAAAGACATTAGTGATGGGGGATAAAAGGATTTCTGCCAAAAAATGCAAAAATACCCAGATATAGAAAAAATAATCGGAAACCTCTTAGGTACCATTTCAAGACCAAGGTCCCACAAACCCTCCATTCCCCCCCAGATACCATTTTTCACCCCAGGACCTGAAGTAATGCCTCAAAATGAGGGGAGGAAAGAGACGGAAATGATATGTGTCACTCAAACGGGACAAACACTTGATTCTTAGCTATTCATGAATGCTTGCCTGAGACGTTGCTACAGTCTGAATGTCTGTGTCCCCACCTCCCCCAAGTTGATACGTAGAAATCCTAACCTCCAGGGCGACAGTATTAGGGAGTGGAACCTTTGGGCAGTGATTAGGTCAGGAGAGATTTGCACCCCTATAAATAAGACCGTAGAGAGACCCCTCACTCCTGCCGCCATGAGGACATAGCAAGAATGCGCCATCTGTTAGCCAGAAAGCGGGTCCTCATCTACACCCAATCTGCCTTAAACTCAGGCTTCCTAACTTCCAGAACTGTGAAAAATACATTTTTGCTGTTTATAAGCCACCCAATTTATGAAATTTTGTTGTAGCAGCCCAATCAGACTAAGACATCCACAGATGAGCTCAGCCACCCCACCGCTGTGTATCAACCACTGTCCACCTTGGATCTGGGCAGACTCACTTCTTGACACCGGGACCCGTGGTAAAAGCAGGGTTTGGGGGCCTCTTGAAAGTGTGAAATGCCGTTCCTGGCCAGGTGCAGGTAGCTCACACCAGTAATTCTAGGACTTTGGGAGGCTGAGGCAGGAGGATCACTTGAGGCCAGGAGCTTGAGATCAGCCTGGGCAATAGCAAGACCCCATCTCTACAAAAAGAATAGAAAAATTGGCTGGGCATGGTAGTGGACGTCTGTAGTTCCAGCTACTCAGAAGTTGACCAGGACAATTGCTTGAGCCCAGGAGTTTGAGGTTACAGTGAGCCATGATAGTGCCACTGTACTCTAGCCTGGGTGACAGAGCAAGACATTGTCTCAAAAAAAGGGGAAAAAAAGAAAGAAAGAAAAATGCTGCTCCTTCACTTCCTCAGGGAATTAGGGGTACTCTTGTCCCCAGAGACTAGAGCTTCTAGCAGGGACCATGGTGGTTCTGGAAGGGCCATGCCCAAGTTTGGCCCCTGGACACCCCTGAAACCCACACTGTCCTGATTCTCTGCCACAGAGTAATATTGTCTCCAAGTTATCCCAGATCACAGCGTGGGCCTTATATCTCACCCCCGCCCAGCTTCGCTCTCCTCCTGCTCAGAAAACAGCTCACCTCTGAGCTGTGCAGCCCCTGGGCCATCATTATAATTATTTATTTATTTTTAAGAGGTGGGGTCTCACTATGTTGCCCAGGCTGGAGTGCAGTGGCTATTCACAGGAGTGATTATAGCTCCATGACAGCATCAACCTCCTGGCTCAAACAATCCTCCCGCTTCAGCATTCCGAATAGCTGGGACTACAGATGTGAGTCCCTAAGCCTGGAGATCACTGTAATTTTTAAAAGCCCCTATGTACCCGTTTCTCCCCCAAACCGTATCTTCCAATGCAGCTGACTTTCTCTCTGCTCCAGCCTCCTTCCACTGCTCCTTTTAAAATGTGAATTCTTTTTCTGAAATTCTTAAATTCCTACTGCCCTCCTTGTTTGTACTGGGGTTCAGGATACACCACCCCAAAATATGATCAGAGGAAACAGAATATGCCACCCAAAATATACTTCTTTGGCATTATCTTGAGCTGATGATTCTCAGAAACTGCTGACAGCTCTGAAAAGCTGTCCTTTTGTGAAAGACATTGACATCTATAAAGGAAATCTACATTAGTAACAAGACAATCTTCATTCACCATAGGCTTCCTGCCCTCACCCTCCCAGGACCTGTCTCCACCCCCGGCAGCCCAGGCCCGTCCCTCTCTGCAGGCCAGGATGCCAATAAGCATCAACCTTCTGACTCTTCCGGTCTCATATTCTGTGGGACTCCCATGCATATGCATGTAATTAAAATGTTTTTTCTCCTGTTAATCTGTTTTATGTCAATTTAATTCGGAGCCCAGCCAAAGAACCTAGGAGGCTAGAGGAAGCCATTTCCCCTCCCCTACATTTGCTGACTTGCTGTGACTAATCTCATTCAAGTTCTGGCTTTCTGGGTCCATACCAGGCCTCTCAGCAGCTAGAATCTGCATGGCTATCTACAAGGCCACACGTTTTTCAGAGGGAAAATCTATTTCTGTCTACACATATAAGAGGATATTAAATAAAACGATGTGACATTTTTTTCCTTAGCTAGGATGAGCTGTGAGCCCTGGCATTGGTCCCCTAGTCCGCTGTAGAACAACAGCCAGCCTATTCCAAACAACTGCCCTGGCAGGCAGCCTCCGATGCACAAAGCCATTCTCCATGTGGGGGCGCGAGAGTCAACATTCTATATGAATCAGGGAGGACCGCAAGGGAGAACTTCAGGAATGCCATTTTCCGAACAAACCTAAAAGACAAAGGCCGACTCTTAATTCTAAGAATAAGGACCCATATACTGAAAGAGCCAGGCTGCCCGATCTGAGGTTCCAAATGTGGAAACTCAGAATGAAAGAAAGTCAACTTGTACAGCAGGCACACACAGCATGATAAAGGAACAGAGGTAGGCTGTGTTCTCCCTTCTTTCCTTGAACACAAACCCAAATCTGATCTTGTGACTCCCCTCTGAACTCCATCAAAGGCTCCCCCTGTCATCCAAATTCCATAGCATGACTCCTAAGGCTTTCAGCCATTTCCCTCTGGTGGCACCTCCCACTCCCACATCCTGTGTGCCCGCAGTTCAAGCCAAACCAAATGCCCTACCTGCTATGAGCCCTCTGTCCCTGCTCTTGCTGTTCCCTCTGCCTGGCATGCCCTTCCTGCCCAGCAGAGACCTGATGATAGTCATTCTAGTCTCAGCGGAAAAGTCACTTCCTCCATGCAGCCCTCCTGTCCTGCTCTCTCCATTGCTCAAACCCCCACTGAATGCTGAAGCCGGTGCCTACAACCCACGTGCACAGTTTTGGGGGATGGCACTGGCCCCTCCAGTAGACTGTCAGCTCCCTGCAACCTGGGACTGTGCACCCCATGCATCACTTTGGGCCACCCAAGGCGTATGGGCCCTGGTCCCATTCTTCATCTATGGCCATCATTCTGCCCTTGGCCTTTTCTATCTTACAACTTGACTGCTCCAGTTTTATCTTCTAATATTTTTGACCAATAAAATGTTAACACTTGGATATGGAGGAGATATTTCCTAGGGCCCCTGAGATGGGGGCGATTCAGACCATCTCCAGAAAAGCTGGTACTCAGTCACCACCCCAAACACACACTCACCTTCGGTTTCCTTCCCTTTACCAAGTCAGGCATTGATGCCCTGAATTTTAGAAGGGGTGGCCACATTTGGAGAGGTGGGAGAAAGACAGTATGTAGGAAATTACAAATCCATAATCTTTTGAGCTAGATTAGGAAATGTCACGTGGAAACCAGGAGAAGAGCACAATGGCCAGAAGGCGCATTCCGACAGGAACCCGCGCTGCGCAGGCTGGCGTCCGCCGTTCCACTTCACAGGCGTGAAGGGGCTTCCTTGCCATGAACAGTTCAGGAGTGATACTAACGTGCCCTTTTGCACAATGTGTCAGTGTTTCGGTGTTTTTCACTGTTTCAGTGCTACATTAAAAAAATAAAACAAAACCATGATGATCTCCCTTACATGTGGAATCTAAAATAAAGTTAAACTCAGAGAAGCAAAGAGTAGAACAACGGTGGCTATCAGGACCGAGGGGTGGGAGGAGATGTGGGTCAGAGGATATAAAATTCCAGTTAGTAAGAATTAGTTCCAGAGATCTACTGTACAACTTGGTCACTATCTGTAGTTATTAACAACCTACTATGTACTTGAGCTAAGAGAGTAGATTGTAAGTGTTCTCAACACACAAAAAGTAGGTGAGGTAACACATTATTAGCTTGATTTAGCCATTCTACAGTGGAATTTTTACTTGTCACTTTAAAAATATGAGCATGGTATTTCATGAATGTTGCACCCATCATTTCTTCTCCCGGGTGTCCGATACCCTCTGCATTCTCTTTCTTATCTGTGGGATCCTTCAACAAGGATCAGAGGGGGTGGGGTCTTAACCCCATTTCATGCAGGTCATAACCAAGGCCCCAGATGCCAACAGTCCCAAGTCACAGGGACAGTGGGGCCCTGCCACGTGCCCAGGAACCAGGGGCAGGCCTGGATTGAGCCAGTGCTGCCGTGCAATAGCTGTTTCCTAAGGAGGGATTGCCGAGCTTTGCGTTGTTCTTAGCAGTGGAGGTGGCTGGTTAGGGCCAATCCGGGCAGACTCTCCCCTCTTTATCTCGGGAGCACGGGGTCGGTTTATCAGGTACACCCTCACCTCCAGGACACCTGCACTGCTGGGCCGGGTAAAAAGTGCAGGTCACAGAGATGGACCGACAGTCACACCCATTGAAAAGGCAAAAAGGAAACGGAGAACCTTCAGTCAGGAGAAAGAACACTCGACAGTCCGCTGAGCCTAAGAGCACGACCAAGGCAACGGGGCAGCCCCACCCTGGGCAAGAGCAGCAGGGGCAGGGAGCTCGCTGGCTGCGGCCTCAGCTCGGCACAGCCCTCTGCCCTGTCTACAGGGGCAGTTGGCTGCTGGCCCGGGGCCTTGGAGTCAGGAAGTGAGCCCTGGACTGCCCTGCAGCCAGCCGGAGGGTAAGGCCACGCCCCAGAGCGGGTGTCAGCGTTCACGGCGTATGCTCCATGGTGGACTCGGATCCACTGTTCCTTCACCTGCTACCTGAACAGTTGGACAGGATGGACGTCGAGAAGGAAAGCTCTGGATTTGCAGTCCTGCTTCCCTGCGTTGAGCAGGCAGCAGGTGGAGCCACCACCTGTGGAGCTCGCTTTCCCTCCCTGCGTTTTCCTGTTGACCCCAGAGCCATCAGCAGCGAGGCTCCCGGGCAAACAGTGCCATGCAGGACCACACTCCTCTGGCCCCTCGACTGGCCCTGTGCCTCTCATCACATCTCTCAAGCTTTGCCCTGGCACCTGAAGATGCTCACTATAGTTGCCAAACCTGAGAGTTGTCCCAGGAGCATGTTGCTATTCCAGTGAGGGCAGGGGACATGAGCTCAGCTACTGAGGGGCACTCGTGGACCAAGCCAAGGACCAGGGCCCCGAGCCTGGCTCTTCTCTCAGGGTCCTCACCCCCCAGCCCAGCTATGGGTCCCTGCAGGCAGCACGGAGGCTGAGGCATGAAACTCCCCCAGCAGCGGGAAGCCATTAGAGCTCAGGACAGGTTACAGAGAGGATGAGACAGCCCCAGAATGCCCCAGGACTAAGCCAGCTATTGTAGATCAAAGGTGGTGATTCTAAAAGCCACAATTTCTGATGCTTTACATTTTCCAGGGGTTTTTTTTTTTTTGGACAGGAGTATCCATTTTTCTAAAGTCATCCTGGTGATAACCCCTGGACGAATCCCACTGACAGTCACAGGAAACATAATCCCTCTTTTTTAAGTTGAGTTGTTTTTTTCTGCTTGCAACCAAAGGTGTCCGGTGGAGGCCACAGGCAAAGCCCGTCTGTGAGGAAGGGATGTTCGGGTACAGCTCTGCCTGGAAATGCCTTTTTAGACCCTGGGCTCCTGGTCACAAGAGCTTCCCTGCTTAGGGCACACAAATTCCACCAGTCACTGGTTTAGGAGTCCAAACTAAGTGCTCACCAGCACAGGCTGGACCACCACCAACCCGGCCTCACTCCCATCCCCAGCTGCTCTCCCTCTCCCACTGTGCACTTTTGCCTTGTCCTCCTCCCCCAGGGACTGCTGTTGTGACCCAGATGGTCCCCGCTCCTCCTCAGCCCTGCACCCCAGGAAAGCATCGTCGTGGGGCCATCCATTCAAGGAAATGCACAGTCACAGGGTCCCTTCTGGAGGAGGTTCAGCTGGGAAATTCCACGCATGACCTAAATAGGTGCAGATGTTTTCCCTACAGTAAAGCCAGCCTCTCCTGCCTTTCCTGGAGGGAAAATACTTCCAGACCCCTCCAGGCACCTCCCTTTCAAGTAGAACAATGAACAATTAGCAATTCCATCAGGGGCCTGATGAATGGCCAAGAGCAGCAGCTCCCAAGACTGGGCCCCTGGATGTGGCTGCTTCCCGAGTTCCAGAGCCCCAGACCTGAGTCCTGCAGAGGGTGGCGCTTGCACAGCGCTGCGAAAATGCAGCTCCCCCCCGCCCCAGGGTGAGCAGCGGCAAACAGGCCGGCGGCTCTGTGATGTCCCTGGCCTGCACGGTTTTCTCCCCAGCAGGGGACAGACCGCAGCCCAGGTGTTTTCTAAATGCCAAACTTCACCCTAGACGACCTGGCCGGCTGTGGCCATGGAGCCAGAACAGGAAATTCAGACTCCGAGAGTCGCAGGTCACATCTCTGGCTTTGAGTGGTTTTAATTCAGGTGAGTCCTAACAGGTGTCGGGTATGGATAGCCCACGAGTTTGTCCAGCCGCCTCTGGGCTTGCCAGACCTCAGGAGAGATCAGCTTTCTCTTGAGATGTCCACAGCCATTTTCCACGTGCAATGAACAGAGGAAACACCCACCTCCCTTGGAACTGACCTCCAGAACATCCCTAAGGAGACGGAAAGAGTCAGAAAAGAAAAAGATACTTTAGGCAAAGACACAAGCTAAGACTGAAGGGAGAGCCTGGCCCAGGGGCCCAAGCTGGGTCATTTATGCCCAAATAAACTATCCACTCCTCTTCTTCAGGGGAGAAAGAATCTGCAACCTAAGCTATTTCACTGCCTGGAAGGATGCCTCTGATCTGAGTCTACCAAATAATACAGCCCATCTAAAACTATGTATTTTTTAGCAAACTGAAAGTTAAAGGGAAAAGATTAAAATGACTACTCGAATCACTTTGAGTAATGACCCGCAGGAAAAGCCTAAGGGATGGTCTACAAATGATGTGCTTGTGGAATTTAAAACAAATTTCTGTTTAGAAAAAGCCCTCTGCGATTTCTGAGATTCTGATGTTTCCAGTTCTAAAATCCTCAGGCTCTGGAGCTCCCGAAACCTTGGCGTGAGTGAAGCTGGAATGTTGATGGGAAACCGGGCCCAGCAGTTGGTCTGAGCTCTCAGCCCCATAAGGACAGAGGTACTGAGAGCTGTCAGCAGGGCTCCGAACCCTGGACAGAGCCCTGAACCGCCCCCTCACGGCCCCCACAGCTCTGCCCAGAGCCAGAGGCTGCTTCTGTTTCAGGCAAGAAGAGCTGTGCCCACTTCCATTTAAGGAGAAAGCAGAGGAAAAGGCAGAAGCAGCAAACCCAGACAAGGAGGGCTGGCAGGTACTGAGACCTGCAGGAAGTCCACCGCTTCAGCCTCAACAGGTCATTTCTTGCAGCCCTGGATATGCACTGTTCAAAAGGCCCACCCCCCAGGTCCCAGGGGCTGTTTTCCTTTGCAAGGGCTAAGAACTCAGGAACAAAGGTAACTTATTGCTCAAAGTCCCACTCCAGCCTCCCCACAAGCCCTGCAGTGCCTGCAGCAGTCGCCTGGTCTGCCCAGAGAGCAATAAAGGCAGGAAGTGAGACCAGCCCAGGAAAGGGACAGAGCTGCCCACCGAGGGAGTGCAGGAGAGCGGTGGTGTTCAAAGCAGTGACAGCCCAGACTCTGGGAGAACACCAGGCAAGGGGAGGAGGGGCAGGAGCCTGACTGCCAGGGCCTTCCTTGGAGGCCCTGGCAAGGGGTTTGGGTTTTAGAGTAAAAGCAATGGGGAGACAGACCCATGACCTTGGACTGTTCTACGAAGAAGGGAGGCAAGGGGGAAGGTGAAGACACACCTTGGCTATCAGGTTTCTGCTTTGAGCAGAGGTGGATGAGGGGCCACAGTGCTGAGATGACAAGGTCGGGGGTGGGGCTGAGTTCCTGTGAATGTACATTTGTTTTGGTTTTGTTTCCAAGAGAAGGACAGTCACCAGGGGTCTACACTGGACACGTTAAGCCTAAGCTATCCACGAGCAATCCAAGAGGAGCTACGAAATAAACCACTGGGTAAGTACGATGCTCAGATGAGAGGCAAGGATATAAAGTGGGGCGGTCATCAGTTCCTAATATTATCTCGATCTATGAGCACGAATGAGACATCTCAGAGAGTGAGAACAGAGAAACAAAGAAGGCTGCCCAGCCCCAGGGCTCTCCTGTGCTGGTAGATGGCCTTGAGGTCACGAGGGTGAGGACCCAGGTCTGAGCCCTGCGCCGGCCATCTGCACAACCAGGGTCTGCAAATTACAACCCACGGCCTGTTTTTGTAAATACACTCTCATTGGAACATTGATTTACATATTGCCTATGGCTGCTTTTGCACTACAACAGTTGAACTGAATTGTGCACAAAGACCAGATAGCCTGCAAAGACTAAAATGTTTACTATCTGATCCTCTATAGAAAGAGTTTGCTGACCCCTTGACTTAAACCGTCCAGCAGACTCAGCTTCCTTATCTATGAAATTTGCCAGCCTCACAGGATTAATGGATGTGATATTTCTGTAATGAAAAAACCTGGCACAGACACGGCCCGCAGGAGTTTCTGCTGAATCCAAGACTACCCAGCAAGGCTAAGGGGAAAAGCTTTTCACTCCTGGCTTTGACACTGCAGCATCCAGCTCTGTGTCCACATTTGGCAACAACAAACAGCACACACCTCTTCTCCAGAAACAACTGCTAAAGTGAATTTGAATTTGTAAATATAAACAGAACCAATGTCATCCAGCTACCGCTTTAAAGCAGGATGGAGGTGTGTAAGCAGTTCTCACTCAGTTCTCTGTGGTCCACCAGTCTCCCCTAGACCCTTGTCCAACCTGAAACAAAAGCATCGGTCCATAAACAATTGGTTTTCACAGAACAATCATTCGCAATGCCCAAGTCCTCATCGTTAATCTTAAGGGAAACGGATGGAATTGTTCAACATCCTTTGCTTACCCCAGAACGCTGCACTAGCTTGGGCAATCCATCTGGCAAAGCAGCCAATCATATTTCAGGCTCAAATGGTTTCCTAGGCAACCAAAAATATAGCCAGAGAAACAGGCTATAGACAGTGGAGAGAAACACAAGGATGGGGATGGGAGGGTCAATGGGGAAAGGGACCCAGAATCCACTGACCTTGATGTGATGCTCGCGTGCAGAGCCACACTCAATCCATATCTGAATCCTAGCTGCTAGCACCCTGCCCCAGGGTCCCAGCAGAAAGGATGGCAGGGCCCCTTGGACAACTGATAGCTACCTGGAGGGCCTCAGAATGTATTTGCCTTCAGCCCACCTTAGAGAAGACAGCGAAGGGCCAGAATCCTTATGGACATGGGCACAGAGCCACGGGACCATGCTGGAGACATTCAGGAATGAAGGCAGTGGAAAATGCACCCAAGAGGATCCTTTGGGACTCAAGTCCCCACCTCCTGCTCTACAGATAACTTTGCAGCTTGTTCATTCAGTTTTAGGAAGGGAAAAACTCTAATTCTGTCCAACAATAATATCCAAAGTAAAATCTGCATCCAGGAACTCAGAAACTGGCTGTAGCCCACATTAGGAACTGTCATTGAAGCTAATGACTTAGCCAAGGGTCATCTCCAGAAGCAAGGTTTTGAAAAAGATCCAGTGAGGACTAAGGAGATCCCTGCTAGGAGCCCCGGCGGCCCTTTCTGGCCTCCTAAGCCACTGAGACGCTGCAATTCGCTGGCAATTCTCGGGCACAGGGTGTCCCCACTTCAGCAGCTGTCTGGCACTTTTACCTTCTCACAGTCTTCACGGACATGGCACCTCACCTCTGAAATGCCTGAATAATGCGAGGCAGTGGGCAAGATCAGAGTCACCAAACAGTCTCAGTAGCTCCAAAAGACAGGGCCAGGAACCACACAACCGACGGAAGGCATCAGAACCCCACTTTCTGATCTGTGACAGATGCATGGAGAGCTCCAAGCCACCCCACCTACTCAGGTGATGCCCAAAATCTCTGTGATGTCCTGGCCACTCTCTAGCTGCATCTGATCCCACCAACCTGCTTCTCAAATCCCGGCCCAAACTCACCAACTTTCCCCCAACTAGCTCCCAGTCCAGTTTTCTTGTCTCGGGTAATGCCACCTCTTTCTCTTAGCCACCAGAGTGTGAAACCTCCACCCTGTGTTGGCCACTGTCTGTCCCCTTCCCTCTCCTGTCTCATCAACCAAAAGGCATCTCCTGTTGCTGCCTGCTTCATTTCTCTCCCATCCATCCTGTCCCTTCTAGTTTGGCCTTCACGGGTCTACAGAGGCATGGGTTTCCACATTTGTGATCTGTTTTTTAGAACTAAGGCATGTGTTCACTTTGAGCGTGCGGCAACAGTCCCAGCAGAACCGCCACTTTCGCTGTCAGATGACAACAGCCGCCCTCCCACCGCAGGCTCTCAGTGGCTAAGATGTGGGGACGTGGAGGAAGCTGAGGGAGCCCCTGGAATGGGGGTCTCCAACTACACAAAGGACAAAATACTTAACGGTGCCTCACTTAGCAGAAGCCACGCCACAAGGGGCTACTGCGGAAGGGAGGGACGAGCAGCAGGTCTAATCAATAGACGCAGACCACATTCACTCAGGGGCTTCCGCCCCTGTTTCCCACTCGGCCACGCTGAGAAGTGCGTGCTCTCTGTGGCAGAGCTCTCCCTCTCCCTGCCACCCACTCTCTACCTGGAAACAGTGGCCACCGTTGCTAGAGAACTTTCTTCCCAGAGACGTGGCTGCCTGTTTCTCATGGACCAGGAATGGCAAGGAGACTTAACTAATTCGGACATGCCTACAAATCACCCGGTGTCTTTACAAGTCAAAAAGATTTGGTTAAAATGGGCATTCGGATTCGGCCAATCTGCGGTGGGGCCTGAGACTCTGCATTTCTAACAAGGCTCCAGAGGAAGTTGATGCTGGTATGTGGACCATCCTGGGAGGAGCAAGGGACTGGCCACTGCTTGAACCTTGAACCCCCAGCCTCAACCCCTAATCCCACAGGCCTTCCTGCTGCTCAGTCTTGATGCTTCAACAGTTGCTCCAAAGGGAAGGCACAGGACTACAAACGGCCCTCTCTCCCCACTCCACTGCACTCCTGCACAGAACGAAGCTGTCAGCTGGGGCTCCAAAAGCTGCCCAAACCTGCAATCTGAAGGAAAGAAATTCTAAAACTAAAATGAATAAATAAATTCTTCAGTCACTTCCAATCCACTCTCATGCTTGGGCCCTCCTTAAGCCAACCTCTCATAGGAAACCACCAGAGAACAAGAGAAGCATTCACTCTAGGATCCAGTTGTCACGGGCTGTAACTCGGGGCAAGTGCACACCTTGTGTTCCTCTCTGTCCCAGCAGCCCTGACAGCATCGTCTTACAATAGAAGCTCCTTCCTGCCATGGACCCCAACCCTGTCTCATGTATTATTCATGTGCATGCATTTTTAGGTGCATAGAAATTCGTACTATCATAAAAGACTTGTGTCCATGCAGAAAAGAAGGAACTCTCTTAATACATTTTTTTTAAGCCTCAAGACTGGAAAAGAGCACATCTGTAGTAGAAAAACAAGCCCTAGTTATTCAGACAGCAGAGATGGGTTTTAAAGAGGACAGATGCTAGCCATGGCACTAGCACCAAACATTTCCTCTCTCCATCTTTAGAACAAAATTGTTAGAAAATGGACAGTGGGATTCTGTGAACAAGCAAATATACTATCTTAAAGATCTATATTTAAAGACATTTCAGAAGTAGCAGTTCTAGGGAGGGAAGCCTCAGGCGGGTGCATATGGACCAATTCAACCATGAAAATATTTGATAAGCAGTTTCCGTCACAATGTGGTTATTCAACCTGAAATTTTACTTAAATATCATTATCCCCATGGGGCATAACCTTAAGGGATCGTATCCAAAAAGGCACATCTACCTAACAGAAGCTCTTCAAACTCAGCGCTCAGCCAACAGAACACTGATCATTTATCAACTCAACTGGCAAAGAGGGCGGGATGGCAAGGACTGGTGAGCTGCATTTCCAATGGCTGAGGAGCACGTTTTCCCAAACATACGGTCACATTTCTGTTTCTTAAGCTCTTTTGTGGGTCTAAGCTGTGACAGCCAGCTAAGCGCCTGTCACTGATTAACTAATTTCCAGTTCAGAGGCTTTCAAAAATTGGGTTAAACTGTACTTCTCTGCCTAGGCTCGAGGTATATTTTCATGCACCTAGCAACACTACACAAAAAGAGAAACAGGGCGGGCATAGTGCAAGGTGCATGGCATAAAAAAAAAAATCCTCAAACACGCATGATGCGCCTCCATAGTAAGATGATGCTTTCTTGAGCCACAGGGATGAAGACGAATGATGGGTACACACTTGCCCCAAAGAATGATTCCTTGCTAAAGACCTGGACCTTGGAAAACCATGAGGCTCAGCCTGGCATGACATCACCACAGGGAGCCGGCTCCTCACTGAAGCCCAGGTGTGGGGACCAGGGAGAAAGCCTGGCATGGGGCCCCCACCCTCCCACACACAGCAACCTCTACAATCTTTTAATCTACATATCAAGGACTCTTAAGAACTCACTGCCTTACCACCCCACTCAACCCCCAAGTCCCCAGGAAATACTCCTCTCTGAAATGCATTCTTCTCTTTGGAAAAGGGGCGCGTGTAGGGCTGGGAGGTCCACTTTGGATGCAAGCCTGACTTGCTGAAATACGACCCGGCAGGCAGACCTCCAAACATGCCTGGGTAGGTAATGGAGCCGACCATAACAGAAACAGCAATTCTGATAAACACTCATCTGGCATAGAGGCCACTTCTGAGCACATTAGCTCTGTGGTTTAGAGAAAAGATCGGATTCCTGGATCGATGCACAGTCAAGTACCGCCTCGACCAATGACAAGACTGTTAGGCTGTCTTTACTAATAATAGCAAGGGCCTCGTCCTCCAGTGATCACCAGAGAGGGAGTATATAGGTGATGTTTAGGCTAACTGGACTGAACATCCACCAGTGCCCTCCACACCATCTGCCCAGCCCTGTGAGTGGCTGCCCGTAAGCTGGTCTGTCTGCATGGGCACAGTGCTGCCACACTCACGGGTTCTTCCTGGGAGGAGGCCGCCTTTGATGCTCGGCTGCTCCCTTGCAGGAAATACCACTGTGCCCGGTGTGCAGAGGAAAGATGCCGATGGCCCAGGAAGCCCCCAGCCATGCATCCGCAGCTGAACCACCAAAACCAAATTCCAGGAAATCATTTCTGCCTACACCAGTATCTTGGGGCTGCCAGATGCTCATCCCAGAGGGAGCACAAAATGCTAGAAAGAGCAGCCACCAGGTAAAGCCCCGCAAGGCTGCCAAGAACCCCAGGCCCGCAGGGGCACCGGCATCAGGAGCGGCGACACTAACAAAGCCCGGCAGCTTCTCCTCCCTGGGGAGTTCCGGGCGGCCTAGGCAGAGCACTTACATTGCCTCGGAAGCCTCCTGGTTCAGGTCGCTGGCTGGGGCTGGCTGCAGGGACTGCGACCCTCCCATCGTCGCTGTGCCCTGGCACGCAGGCTAGCTGCGAGCGGGGCCAGCGTCCTGGCGCGATCCTCCAGCCGGGAGCCCGGGGCGGGCCGGCCGGTGGCCGGGGCTGCTGCACTGCAGAGGGGACCAGCTGCGGGCATCCGTGGCGGCGGCGGAGATGAGCAGCCCGGGCCCGGGGGGCGAGCGCCGCGGATGTGTGCGCGCAAGGGTGGCCGGTGCGCGCCCAAGTGTGCGCGCGGCTCTGCCCGGGGCCGAGAGCGGGAGCCTGAGCACTGGTGAGGTCCGATCGGTTCTTCTCCTCCTAAACCCCTCGGCCGCGGGCTCCTGTGTGTGACACGATGATGTCATCATCACCGAGCAGCCCAGACGCCTGCATCTTCACAAAGCTCCAGCGCTGGCTCCGGAAACAAGGCTGGGGGTGGGGGGAGGGCGAAGACCCTCCCTCGGCCCCAGCCTCCTCCCGCCTCGCCGGGACCGCCTGCATTGTGTGGCTTTGAGATGCAAATGAGCCACGGGCGGGGAGCCGGGCCCCAGGAAGGAGGGGCGTGGTGGTCGGGCGGGCTGACCACTGAGAGTGGGGGGTTTTCTGTGGCTCATCCCTCCTGGAAGAAGGAAATGGTCTCTCCCGCCGGCCAGGGGATGGCTGGAGGACAGGTAAATGAGCCGCAGTGGGGACGCAGGAGCGGAGCTGTGCGACACGTGCGCCCTTCCCCACCGCGCGCTTCTCTTTCTTCAGGCCCCAGGCTCTGGAGGCGCCGGCCCTGCCTCCGAGAACACAAGCTTTGGCCCCCTAGTCTGCAGGGGGTTGAGACCAGCTCGGGAGAAAGCCACACAGGGCCTGCAAGTCTGCAACACCGTCTCTGGCCACCAGATGAGTTCCCCACGGAGCCAAGCCCTGTGCAAAAGCTCACCCTAAACAAACAGAAGCCAGGCAAGCTGAGCAGCCCGAGTCAGGACCGAATGCAACAACAAGCTGTACAGGGAAGAGGCAGCTCTCCCTGACATGCAATGGCTCAGGGCTGGGCCAGCAGGAGTGTCGCCCAGCCCCATGCCCCTGCCAGGCAGCCATGCACACCTGTCAGCAGCCAAGTCCCCATCCCTGGCTTCTGGCTGGCTCTGAATTCCTCAAGCCTGGAGCTCCTGGGCCTGGCCCAGTGAAGGCTACTGGAGAAAGATTTCATCATCTCCGCATAGGTGCAGGAGGTTTAGGGGCACGCCCTGGGACCTGACTGCCCCCTCCTGCTCTGAGTTCAATGCACCCACTTTCTGAGCACCAAACACAGAATCACAATGGAATCCAAATGGAACCTCTGATGGGTAAGTGGAAGATGTCTACATTTTCCCAGGATTTCTTCCCCCATGAAGCGGTAAGTGTAAAATGTACCTAAATTGTGGCCAAAAGAAAAATTAAATAAAAATAAAACTGTTCAAAGCATTTTAAAATTTCCTCCAATACACTGTTTTCTGGAAATGTGGCCAAGGATGTTTGCATGGGCACTTTTGAGATTTCCACTCATGATGTCAGGATAGTTCTAAAGCTTCAAGCTGGGCTGGCTTTTCTCTGTTCATACTTAATATCAATGTCAAACAAAATGCCAGTCAAAATTGTGTCCCAGGATGCAACAACATGAAATTTCCAGGAAACACTGAGAAGGTTTACTTTTGCATTTATATGAAAATAGCTACTGATTATGTCAATCTCGCAGGGAAGGTAACTGTCAGGGGTGGCAGGATAAGGCTTGCTCTAGAAAGCACCTCCCGGGGAAGCTGTCATTCACTATCAGCACTGGGTGTCATTTGGTGACAAGGATCTTGCAGCCTGTTCATCCTATCACCATGCTCAAGACCCTGTGGGTTTGTTTCACTGTCAGAAAACAGATGTCTTGAGCTCCATATGCAGTTGGGGGTCCAAAGAACCTTACCATGTGGAGCTGAAAATTTTATAAGCGTCAACCTAAACTATTAATATTTGGAGGAAAGTAATGCTTTCCCTGGGCACCTAGAGAATGCCCTTCCGTCAAGCCTGGTACTAGAAAAACATGGGGAAAATATGAGGAACCACAATTAGAACTCACCTGCCAACTTTTTTCTTTTTTTTGCAAAAGCACAAAGCTATCCAAAGTGTCCTTACCCTTCGTATGTAGGGGTTTGCTGCAATAACGGGAGGGCTCTGGAATGAGAAAAGAGTTCAAATTCTGACTTTTCTTTCATCTGTGTGGCCTTGAGCCACACATACTGAGCCTCCATTTCCTCAGCTGGCAAAAGAGGAGAAACATCTACTTTGCAAGGGTATTGGAAAAACTAAATTAAATACCATCCATCTATGAATGCCCCGGACCAGGATCCTTCTTTATAAGAAACTTTTTTCCCCTAAGTATAATACCATAAAAGAAATAAGGCAGCATTAAAGTGAAGTGCTTTTACTTAGAATCCCAATAACCAAAAAGTTATGCCATAGTGACGCATTACTAATCATCTGGAAAATCCACACACTGGCTGCTCCTCTCTCCTTACCACCCCCAACCTCACTTCCGGCCCACACTCTAGACTGCCCAGGACACTCTGCATGGGACAGACGCCACTACAGCAGAGCATGTCCTCTCCAGATCTCACTGATGTTAAACCACGATCAGGAACCAGGGTAGAAACAAATAGAATTTGGGCACCATTGCAGTCAACGCAACTAAAACTCTGCGTATGATTAGTTTGTGTAATTTACTTATGGGAGAGCCTCTTGGACCCTAATTTAAAACATTTTGGTGCTTATTTTACACACAATTTAAAACAAAGTTAGTGATCTAGTAACTCGGTCTGCAGAAATTGTAAAGCAGAAAAAAATGAGGAGGGAAATGATTAGAGAGAAAAAGGGCTGTGCTACAGACTGAATGTTTGTGTTCCCCCAAAATTCATCTGTTGAAAAGCCCTAATCCCAGTGGGATGGTATTTAGATTTAGAGATAGGGCCTTTGGGAGGTAATTAGGATTAGATTAGGTCATGAGAGTCCCCTCATGATGAGATCAAGCCTATATAAAGAGAGAAAGAAACACATGATATCTCCCTGCCAAAACTCTCTGTCTCTGCCAAGTGAGATATAGCAAGAAGGTGGCCGTCTGCAAACCAGGAAGTGAGCCCTCACCTAGAACCAACCACACTGGCAGCCTGATCACAGACTTCCAGCTTCCAGAACTGTGAGAAATAAAAGTTTGCTACTTAAGCCACTCAGTCTATGGTAGTTGTGTTATAGCAGCCTGCACTAACTAACTAAGGCTGCTTAAGATACATTGATAGTACCAAGAAGAACAGCTAACAAAAAGAGAAAAGGCAGAAAAACTACTGAAGTCACGCCAAGGAACCCCAAAGTGACAGCAGTCCAGGGTCATTTATCACAGCTTAAACCTTCCAGACACCCTGGACACGCAGTGCCTCCCCTGGGTTACTGTTATCCACAATAATGTAACTGCTATTAACACAGAGATCACCCCTATCCCACGCCTGCCTGTTTTACAATTTCCCCTTCTTCCCTCCCTCACCTCACCCCCAAGTCCTTCCACAAAAGTCAAGTCACAGAGGTGTACAATAAGGAAGCAAAGATTTCATCCAAAAGTACTAAAATGCATGCAGTTAGCATTCCAACCGCTCACTCCCTCAGTTATTCAAACATGCACTGAGCATCCATCGTGGTACCCACCATGGCCAGGCTACGGGCCTGGGCTGTAAATGGAGAATGAGTCTATTCCCACGTTATCTACACCTACCAGAAAGATCAGCAAACTTGACAAATCCCTGAGATAAACTACATGGTACAGGCTTTTAAATCCTACAGAGGTTCAGGGACTACGTATAGTTTGAAGCACCTCTGACACCCAAAGAAAAACAAACTTGAACGGCTCCACTTTGCCTCCAGCCTCCGGGAAGTCTATTGTTGCCATAGCAGCGAGACTCTGCAAACACTGCCAGTGGACCCCTGAGCTGCTAATTAGCCCCAAGCACATTCGAGAAAGGAAAGTAGGTCAGATCACAGAAAAACCCATCTGGAGAATGCTGAGAATGTAAACACAGATGGAGAAGGGACTGGGGCAGGTCCTTCAAGCCCAGGCCCTCGCCACCACCCTGTGCCCTGCGGCAGGAGCGCAGGGAGACTGGACAAAACTGCAGGGACCTTGTCTTCCAGAGGGAGCCGACCTGCACACAGGCTCCAGGCTCTGCAGGGATCACTTGTTCCTCCACCCGAGGCCCTGCACGTCCAGCATCATTCACCTCTGTGCCCAGCACTGTCTGAATACCCAAGCGGTGCCCTGAGCTAGACATGCTCACGGCCTTGCCTAAAATTCTGAGGGCTGGGACGCTGTGTGGACCGAGTACAGCACCCACATGTCAACATGAGCAGCCAGGCAGACCAGCAAACAGGGAGAACACCCGGTTTCAGGTCAAGAACGGCACGTTGCTGGGCTTTCTCTGCCCAGGTGTTACGAACCTGGGATGGATCCTCTTTGCTGGGCTTTTAGAGACACACTTTCACGTCACTCAGCCTTGCTCACAGAGCTGTCTGCTGCCTTCAGGAAAAAGCCCCAATTCTACCTCCTGGCTTTGATCCCCTCGGTTGCCCCATCCTGCATTTGAGCAGGGCCAGGATCCTGTGAACTCACTGCTGAGGAGGCATCCCCTTTTTCACACCTTCTGGTCTCTCTCAATTCTGCCCAGGGTCAAGTCCCGGCTTCTGGGATGGGTGTGCTCCAGCCCAGCCCACGGACTCCTCCCCATTCTCTCAGCCCCAGCAGATTTATGCCTTGGTGCTTTCTTGCCTTGTCAGAGTCCCGGGGTACCTGTGTGTCTGTCTGCTGTCTCCGCTCTCCAGCTACGCAGTGCACCCTGCACACACACAGAACCCCACAAACATGCTGCGTGAACCTCAGAGGACGTGGGAAAAGGTCCTGGCCAAAGTCCTTAGTCTGGGCAGGTGCAGTGACTCACGCCTGTAATCCTAGCACTCTGGGGGGGCCGAGGCAGGAGGATCCCTTGAGCTGGGAGTTCGAGACCAGCCTGAGCAAGAGCACGAGCTCTGTCTCTACTAAAAAAAAAAAAAAAAAAATTGAAAAAATTAGCCAGGCGGCCGGGCACAGCGGCTCATGCCTATAATCCTAGCACTCTGGGAGGCCAAGGTGGGCAGATTGCTTGAGCTCAGGAGTTCGAAACCAGCCTGAGCAAGAGCGAGACCCTGTCTCTACTAAAAATAGAAAGAAATTAATTGGACAACTAAAAATATATAGAAAAAAAAAATTAGCCAGGCAACTAAAAAATAGGGAAA